>LOJH01009282.1:0-14191 GCA_001685095.1 Ellobius talpinus
GAGAGAGAGAGAGAGAGAGAGAGAGAGAGAGAGAGAGAGAGAGAGAGCACATTTCACAGGGTACACTCCAGTGATTCTGGTCTTTAAGACAATGTCAAATCTAAGCTACCTGAAACACACTGGTGAAAATTCCTGGATCTTCAGACTCCTGGACTAGAGGAGTATCCTAACAAGAAGGCTTTCAGTGTGAGGCTTTTACATGGCTGAGTCTCTTTTACACAATAACAGAAGGGCTGTTCAGAGGAAAATTAGTATTTAGAGTTGGGGTGGAAACTATGAATCTTTCAAACTAGGCTGATGACGGTTTGGATAGACGCCTAGTCTCTGTGTGTGGAGCCTTGGACAGGTGGGGCCAAGAGGGTGGAAGTTCAGTAATGAAGAGTATTGAGATCCCAGTCTGTGGATATTCATTTCTTTCTCCCTCTCTCTCTGGCCATCATGAGATGAGTACCTTGTTCTACCACACATCTTCTACCATGATGTCTGCTTCACCAAAAGCCACAGACAATGGACTAAGCCACTATGGACTAAAGCCTTTCTTAGAAGCTATAAGCCAAAACAATCCATTTCTCTCTTCAAAGATGGTGATCTCAGATATTTTGTCACAGTAACACAAAGCTAACTTGACTGAGAAGCAGTTGAAGAGCCCAGTTCACCATCCATCTAAGCCTACTCCTTTGCCTAGAACAAACACATGACGTAGAAGAAACTAGAGGGGGGCCCAGAACGTAGTTGTTTTCAGGACTGTTCCTCCAGCACCCAAGGAAGATCTAGCACCAACAAACCCTGAATATCTGTTGAATAAGTGAGCACACAATGGTGTAGAGCACTGAAAAAAAGTCACTGGATGATAGTCAGTTCTGTTTCCCTGCCTGTGTTTTTTCTGTTTAAGTACTCTGGGAGACCGGGAGCAGGATGGATGATGTGGCCAGCATTTCATTAACTGTACAGCAGTATTACTTTGGAGCAAAGGGTCAGCTGCAGGCAACTTAAGGACGAAATCTGACCTTATATATTCAGTGACAGTTGTGTTTGGTGTGTGTGTGTGTGAGAGAGAGAGAGAGCATGTGTACTACATGTGTGCACTCACATTAGTGCACAGGTACAGACACCTGTGAGTGCACTAATGTGGGATATACTCCTCTATGGGTCTCCTATCTCACAAAACACTTGCCTTCTCAGGTTGAGAAATAATCACGACCCAGTGAACATCACTTAGGTACACATTTTTCTTTAACATTTTCATATGGCCATGGAATTTCAAGTTAAGTCCATTGTTCAAGGATTCCTGAGATGTAATTCAGACTACTTCCCACCTCTTCTTAAAAATAATGTTTTTATTCATTATTCTAAAATTTCATACATGTATCCATTGTATTGTGATTATGCCCATCCATGCTCCCTCTTCTACCTCTACTACCAAGCCTTTCTTCCTGAACATACCTCCCATCCAACCACCCAATTTCATGCCCTCTTTTCTTTGTTAATTTTAAAAATCCAGAGTCCAATTAGTACTGACTGTATATGCAAGGGCAACCTACTGGTGACCACACTTCTCAAAAGAGTTTACTGACTGTCTTCTCAGCAGCCATCAACTACCAGTATCTTTCTCCTTAGCTAGGAGTGTGGCCTCAGGAGCCCCTCCATTGCTCATTGCTAGAATTGTAAATGGATTGATTTTAGGGTAGGCAACCACCGCTGCCATGAGACTGAAACACTCTATAGTTAATACGAACTATTTCCAAAGTCTGTGGAAAATCTAAGTGTAATATCTTCATATGGGGGCTGAGCAGTGGCTCCATCCAATTTTCTATTCTGGAACATGATTACATGTTGAGGGTTGATATGTTTAGGAGTGAGTGGGTCTATTTTTAAATTCATAGTATAAATGAACATAAAATAAAGACTCTGAATAGGGAATGGGTTCAACAGATGGAAGAAGGTTCTAGAACTAGTTTCTCTAACCATGATGCCTACATATTTCCATAGAGCCAGGTTTCAGCCCCAGGAAGTTTGTTAACATCCTGGATGAAGGAACAAGTCAGTGCATTCAAAGATCAGGGAAGAACATCTTTCATGCTGCTTAAGACCAGTAGCTAGGTGAGGAATACTTACTTCTCAATAGATTTCCACAACCCCATCCTTCCAAAGCACAGAATACCCCGTAGCTTTGAGCCAATGCTCGGAGCAGGCTGACTCACTTCATTTCTGTGGTTTTATAGCAAGAAAATGCTGGAGTCTTATTGGCAGCAGGTAGATTTTTCCTGAAAGCTTATAAGCCATCTTCTCTGAAGAAACTAAATGCTCAGAAATGTCTTTAAATAAAATAAGAGCCAAAAACACCACCCTGAAGTCTAGCTTGTAGATGTTGGTACCTCTGACACTGTCCTAACACTGCCCGACAAAAAGACATAAGTCAGGCTTGAGAGGTGACTTTTTCAGAAAAGTGGTTGCTACACAAGCATAAAGATGCAAGTTCAATCCCTGGAACCTGCATAAAAAGAGAGGTGTGGTCCCAGTGGGATGGTGGAGACAAGAGGATCCCTTGAGCTCACTGGTCAGCTAACCTAATCACAGCAGTGAATTCTGGTTTAAAACAAAACAAAACAAGGTAGATGGTTCCTGAAATATGCCTGAAGTTGACCTCTGGACTGCACAGATACATACACATGTGATAGGCGCATACCTAAATATGTACCAAGAAAGAAAAGGACAGGAGTCACTGCAAAGAAAGCTTGGCAGAACCTGTGCCCTATAATCCAATCCTCCTCTCTAAACTTGTGGTCCATGTGTCTATCTTCTCGTGTGTGTATGTGTGAGTGTGTGTGTGTGTGTGTGTGTGTGTGTGTGTGTGTGTGTGTTGGGGCTAGAGGTATCTTCCTCAATAAACTGACCCTTTTATTTTCTGAAACAGGGTCTCTTACTGAACCCAGAACTTGAAGATTTAGGTATACTGACTGGCTAGGGAGTCCCTAGAGTCCTCCTGTGTCCACATCCACAGCTGAGGCCACAAATTATGTCAAGGCAGCCAGATTTTATACATTGCTTTGGGGAGGCGGGTGTTGAACATAGCTCCTTCTGATTGCAGAGAAAGCACTTTATCAATGAGCCATCTCCCCAGCCTGCCCCCTGCTCTCCCTTCATTCCCCGACCCCAACCCACATGGACCTTAAGTAGGCTGTGTGCATACTTCCAACGCCATAGTATCTCCTCCACTTTTGCTGAAGCTGAGTCTGCCAGGGACTCTCAGCAGAGGTGGGCTGCAGCAGTGCCAGAGTGAATGGAGGCTTGATTCTATTTACTCTTGGCAACTCCCAACTTCCTGGTTCTGAGAGGAAAGGCGGAGGGTGGTTAACAGTCTCATAAAAAGGCTCCAAAGACTTCTTGGACACCAAAGAACTCTTACAAAACTACATTTTGATGAGCTACATGTAAATGAATCAGAAACATATGGCTCTCATTTCCTTCAAAACACACCAGGGTTTCAGAGGGAAGAGGTGGAAGAGTGCTCACCATGATGAAGCCACATTCCTGTGAAAATGTTAAGAAAGGGGGTTCAGAACCTAAGCAAAGGCTACCATTGTCTTCAGAAGTCCCTTGGCACAAACCAGCCAACATGAGGCACCAGGAAGATCACAAAAGCATGGTGTTCCCACATTGACAGGGCACTTGAAGACCAGCTTTCTCTGGTGACATGTGGGTACTTGAGAGCATTCTGTAGCTGTCCCTCAAATAGCAGACAGTGTGTTGGCTGATGGGACTCAAGAAACAGAACACCAAAACAAGCTCAGTGTCCCTAAGATCTCAGTAAAAGGATAAAGGTGGCATTTTCTTGAGAGGGGTACAGTGAGCAAGTGGGCCACAGTGAAGGAGCTTTTGAGCACTCATGGATCCGAGGTTAAAGGAATGGTCTGTCCTGGGACCATGTTGCCCCACTGAAGCTCAGCATCACTCAGATGCCCGGGATGCAAGCTGGGCAGCAAATGGGACAGATAGACTCACTGTGACCTTTGCTTCCACTTTCTCACACAAGCATTTTATTAAGCTAATGAAGTTTAGGGGGGCAATAAAGAAAGTTGGAACGTGGAGGTTTCTGGAAGGAGCCCACATGACAGGTTCAACGATTCAACACCCATTGGTTAAAAATAAAGTGAACTAGACTGTTGTACTTTATGTCAGCAGGCCAGTGTGTCTAAACCAAGAGATTCTTCCCTAAAGAGGAAAAAAAAAGATAAAAATGTATATTTAAAAAAGAAAAAAGAGTGAAAAAGCTACGAGTAAGGAAGAGATAAGGGACAAAAGGAAGACGAGTGAATACTGCAGAGGCCACCAGTCTGGAGTGCGTGAGAAATAACTCCAAAGGAGCCGCGTGAATACTGCAGCGGCCACCAGTCTGGAGTGCGTGAGAAATAACTCCAAAGGAGCTGCGGAGAGAAATCAGTGTGGGAAATGGTACCCACCCCATGTGAAGTAGAAATCTGGCTGTCACAGAACATCACCCATCACAACAAACTTGTTCTTTCTGATAACCCGGATGCCTGGTGGCATGTCTCCACACGCCTTGGAATGCAGCCGCAATCACTTTCTGTTGATAATGCTCGGCGTAATTACACAGCAGGTTGCACCCCAGCACTGCCTTCCTCGGAACTGAAGCCACAGCCTGGCTTCCGCGTTGCTGCAGAATAAGGCCAGCTCTGTTCACCCGGCCCAGGAACTGCAAATACAACAATGGAGAATGGAACGGCAGCACAGACGTCAGTTTCCATGATTGCCACTAATTAGGGGTCTGTTGAATGCACAGAATAAGGCCTTTTCTTCCCTATTGATGAGCACAGGGCACTTGACCGAGAGAAGAGCCACAGGAGGAAGGACGGGAAGAGTGAGGGGGCCAAGCTGCACCATCTGTGTGGGCTTGGGTTCAAAGGTCAGTCCTGCAATGTCTCTGGAACCAGAACAACACATAAATACATTCATATGCCCATCAGTCGGGAGAGCAGAAAAACACAGTTGTGCAAACAGGCTTACACCTAGCACCCGGCAACGATGGAGTCGTAGAACTGTAGACACTGCATGTGGGCTGTTCACTTCGAGTTTGAGGAAAGCTTTTGAAAAGGAAATGGCAGTATAGGTCCAAGTAATGGACACAGGAAAGGGGTGTGTGTGTACATGTGTGTGCACTATTTAAATACAAGATAGATACATCTCCATACAGTCTGTATATTCTGCAGATCAAACGCCCTCTAAGAGGGGTCAGGTACTACACTTAGGTTAGCTTTTACTTCTGGCCATACTGCAAGCTGTCTGGGGTGTCCAGTTTTTGGACACTGTGGCACCTTACTGTCATTTGCAAAGTTTGTGTTTGAGAACTGAGTTACAAAAAGAAAAACATCTCATAATGTTTTAAGTTTATGAGATGTGCTGCCTACATTCATGTTGATTCCTCCACCACATGCCGGACACTCCTAGGAGTCTTAGATGCACTGTCGTTCATAACTGCCCAGGCTGCCTCTCTCAGCAAAGCCTTGCAGCCCCAAAGAATTTCTTGGTCGTTGTAACAATTCTTTTTGGGTCTTTGGCTAAGCTTGAGTATCAACATCAGCATCCTCCCACCTCTCTACCCAGCTCTTTCCAGACTCAAGCCTCAGCTGCCTGCTCATTGATAAGAGTGCTGATTTAGGGAGAAAAAGGGCGTCGTCCAACTTGCATAGGAACACAGAAGCAAGAAATTTGAATATTTGTACCTAAGGCAGTTTTTAAAAAAGATTTATTTATCTGTTTATTTATTCTTGATGAACATTTTGTCTGCGTGTCTTCTGTGTACCATGTGCCTACAGTGACAAGAAGAAGGCATAGGATTCGTCTGGGACTGGAGTAAAAAGTGGTTGTGAACTACCTTATGGGTGCTCAGAATCAAACCTGGGTCCTCTGGAAGAACTCCAGCCACTAAGCAATCTCTCCAGCTCCCATTAAATAGCTGTTTTTTGTCTGTCTGTCTGTCTGTCTTTTCCCAAAGAACCATGGGTATGTATCTGGATTGGCATGCTTTCTTATTATAAAATCATGCAACGCTCCTGGAAAGTTCTTTACAGACCAGCAAAGTGGGTTCTCACGTCCAGCGGCAACAGCATCTCTTGGGGACTTAACATGAGCATAGAGACCTAGCTGTGCAGACTACGCATGCTTGGAAGCAGGAATCTCAGGGGTACAGCCCTGTGACCTATGTTAGCAGACTGTGATGGAGCTCGAGTTGGAGTGTGATGGCACTAGGTCACTGATGGTGACAAACATGCAGGGCTGCTTGGAAACCAACTACTTCTTGGTCCCCATTGTCAGTCAATTAAGGGAGCAACCTGTGACTGGGGGAACCAGGCTTCTGTCTCTAAAGTTCTCTCGGCTCACTTTATTGCCACAGCAGAACCAAAGCCACAGTTGTGGGTAGGTAGTCTTGCCCTGCTCGGCCACTTGCGGAGGGAGCCTTCAAGCTGTAGATATTTACAGTGCCTGCAAGCAGCAGCTCTCAAAGTGAATAAACTCTCTCTGTGTTGTGGCTTCTGCCTAAAGATGACCTGGTCAGATTTGTGGATTATAAGGACAAGCAAAGATGGCAAGGGCTGAGGAAGAGCAGGGGAGGGGGAAGAGGGGGAGTGGGGGAAAAAGAGAAGGGGAGGGGAAGAGGAGGGGAGAGAAAGGGTGAGGGGTAGGAGTGTGGGTCAGGAACATTCATTTCCAGCTTTGGGTCAGCCTCAGAAATCTGTGAGCTTGCTGGGAAGAGGGTCAGTGGGTGACTGCTCTCAGTATCACTGCCTTACAGATGTCTATAATTAAATTACCAGGAAGAAAGGCGTTTAAGACGAACAGCACAGAACGAGCTCTGGGTGCTTTTAAGCAACTAATAAAGTGCAAAGAACTGTAAGGTCACTCACTGAAGTTCAGCTGTAAGCACACCATAGGATATAGGTACCCAGTAGACATCCGGGTATGCTTGGGTTCCAGTTGGCTCCTGCTTGGTTGGCTCTGGCATCTAAGGCTGGACTGCTGGTCATGCTCCCTTCCTGCCCACCACCCATCCACAGGGCAAGTGCTATCCCCAGCAGTATAAGTTGAAGAATGTGAGCGAAGTGGTTACACAGAAGAAGGCAGGGTCCTCTTCGGGTCTGCAAAGGAGACACCGGCCCCTAAGAACTTCCGGTATGCATTGCTGCACAAAAATTCCTTATTAGCTACATTTTGTTGCTGTGACCAAAAGACTCTCCTAAGAGAGGAAGGTTTCGATTTATGGTTTCAGAAGGTTAGAGCAAAGTGATAAGTGAGTGCTTCTAACTCTAGTGACAGAGGCCACTCTTCCTCACATTGTGACCAAACAGAACTCAAGAGAATTTGACTGGAGCTGGATCCATGCTACAACCTTCGACCCCCTCCCAGTGCCCCCACAACACCACCAGCTGGAAATCAAGTGTTCAAACATATAAGCCAGGGGTGTGGTAAATCAAATGCAAATCCTAGCAGTTTCTTTTCCTTATTCTTGACATCTCTCTTCATCAGTGCCCTCAATTCTGTATCAACTATTCCAGTCCAATAAATACACTCTTTGTTTTGCTCATCATGGCACTCAATTATCAAATTTTAAATTCCCTCGGGTCAAAGGCTGTGTTTGTTTTGAACTCGAACGTCCACAACCTTAACAATAGCTCTCCAGAGCCCCAAAGCCCTTGCCAACAGGTCCTTTGTCTCTAATCCTTGAGTATTGATCTCTAAGTCCTTGCTGCTCCTAGCAAAGCTGCCCATTGTGAGGCTTGATCTGATCACAACACCCCCTTCTAATGCAATGAGTGGCTTATCTTTATTTTAAATTCAGAGATCACAAGGAAGAGGAGCAATACAACATTTGGCAGGTGCCAAGCTGAAGTTAGAGCTACAGGGCCTGATTCTTGTCTGCTCCCCTTATTATCTCTGTACCCTTAAGAAGGCTGTTTTGACTTTTTAAAGCCTCAGGTTTTGCAGCTGTCAAATGGGACAGTGATAGGACCTACTTTGGGGTTATCCTAGGGGATGAAAGAATATTATCTCCTGTGTGCACATATGAAAATACACCTTGGTTTCAGAAACCCTTTAAAAATCACCAAGATGAAAAGGTCAAACCTCAACTCCAAAGCAGTCTACACATCTGCATGAAGGAAGACAAAGGGGTCAAATGAATCCAGAAAAAGTAAAATGTCTATCACCAAACCAACCAACCAACCAACCAAATGAAAAAAAAAAAAACAGGCATTGCAGAACCCCGTCAGCACTTCCTACCATATGCCCATATCCATCCTAGTTACTATTTCTTGAACTTCAATACACTTTAAATGTTTTATGGAAAAAATAAAATGGACATACGAAGACTAAGAGTAGCATGAGAAAAGGCTGATACATACCCTTGCGATTTTATTTTTACAAACATGAGACCAAGGACTACACAGCCACTGCATTGTAAATCCTTTCCAAAGGTGTGCTCCTGACAATTGCCAGGGGAGGTGTAAAGCAGCCACACCCCTCATGCTGCTGAGGAAATGCTACTTCCTATGGGCATATTTAACCATGGAGGGGCAACACAATGCACTGTCTAGGATGTGCTCTGGAGTCTTTGAGTACAGAAGGAAGAGCTGGCGGCCAAGGAAAGGCAGTGTGGCAGCAACCATGCCCTCAGTGGCTGCGAGGACGGCTCTAGCTGGCCAATGCTTTTCCAGTTACATTGGAAACTTACATAAGTATTTTCCCACTTCGGACACCAAAAGCCCACTGGAGAGGCCTGAAGACAAGAAAGGGACAAATGCTGGATGAGGGCTACCACCCAGAAGCAGTAAGCCTCTGGTTACATGTGATTTCTTTTCCCCACAATGACACAAAGGCTATTTTCATTTTCTGATTGATCCACAAAGGACCTGAGCTCCAGGAAAGAAGCCATGGAGCTAGGAAAGAAAGAACCCATCCGAGTCCTACTTACTCAGATGCCTGTGACCTTCCGTCCTTCTCAAGGCCTGTCCTGTCCTGTCCTGTGCATAAGCCTCCCTGCTCTAAACAGAATACAAAGGGAAATGTAGCATTCGCCGAGAGTCCCTTCACCTTATCATCTTCTTACCCTATCTTCTTCTCTCCCCAGGATGACTCATTGTTTCAGATTCCTGTCTGGTGATGCTTCTAAACTTCTGGGAATCAAAGGTATATGTATGTGAGGTACACTGGCCTAGGCATCTCACAACGGTCTAGCCTATATATTTTACAATAGTCCTGTGTTTGGTGGGTGTCATATGAACAATCACTAATGTGCAATGTCTACCATACTTTCTTACCTCTCACCTTGCCCCTTAATAATTAAACATAATTTACTTATTTTTGAGATAGGATCTGACTATGCAGCACTGGGTAGACTATGTAGACCAGGCTGGCCTCCAACTTACAGGGACCTACCAGTCTCCGCCTCTGCAGCACTAGGACTTTCTGATGTTTCTAAGATAGACTCTCACTATGTAGCCAGGCTGGCCCTGAACTTTCTGTCCTCCTGCTGGGAGACTAATCTTGACCAGGTAGTAGTTAGGGGACAGATTCATAAGATTATTTCATCTGTTCCCCACAATTCAATCAAACTGGGATATTTTCTTTCCTGGGAAGACTATGATGTGTAAATAGCAGATCCCCATGCTGCACATGAGATTTGTGCTAATAGGTATCTCTGACAGCAATGATGGCATGGCTCCATCATACTAATTTGATTCTTAGGGAAGCAGGAGAAAGAACACGTACATCACGAATGATTAGACATCACTGTGTTAGTGGAGTCTCACTGGATTTGTCCAAATGCCTGTTTACAGATAATTTGCCCAAGGAAAATAGGTACCTTTGCATGGAAAAGCATGACAAATAAACTGTTTAGAACTTGAAGAGATTTGGGAAACAGACCTTCGTAGTGAAGGTCAGCATTCCTTGCAGGGTAAACAGCACAGAGAGAGAGCACGTTCAGGATGACACAGGATTTCTGGGCCTATCAAGACCTACCACAATCACAGAGAGATAAACAAGCCCTACTATGTGTATGTCACTGAGGTCTGGTGCTGTCCTGCACAGAACAAATCGGGTGATTGTGGCTGTGGCCCAGTTTCCTCCCGATCTTGCTCAACTACTCGAGAAACTCTCATGTGAAACAGATTAAGGACAGGCTAAGGCAAACAAAATGTCAGGTCAGACACAGTTGCCATCATTCGCAGTTATCATCTTCAGTCTCCAGGACTCCTATCCCCATCCCAAAGCTGAGGAAACTCAAGGTCAGGGAAAGGAAACCACCCAGACCCAGCATCTCAAGTTAGGTCCCCGGTGACACATCCTGTTCTTCAGCATTCCCTTGGGGGATTCCAGAGCACGCAAGAGAAACACGTACACATTTGAGTAGATGCTAAGCAGGACAGAAAGGTCATCTGGGGTTGTAGCTTAGGACTAGAGGGGTGTGGACAGGTGAGGAGGGGTGTCAGGTGATGGGCAATGCTTAAATATGTAAATATATATATATATATGTATCAAGAGTTCATTCTTTCCAGAGCCACACAGGGCAACAAGAATGAAAAGGATTGGGGTGGGAAACAAGCAGCCTCCAGCTGCATACACACATCTCACTGGTTGCTGGGGAAGCCAACTAGAAGCCACTGGATCCTGGAAATGTGACCACCATCAGCACAGAGCTGCTGACCGAATGGTATAAGTAGCTTCATGAGCCAAGGATGAGCTGGAGAATCACGACCACTCAGGGCAGAAGGAAAAAACTGGAAAAAAGTAACATGGATTCAACTATTTGATTTATACTTACATAGTTCTATATGGAGTCAAATTCCAACTGTGCAACTCAATAGTGTTTACATGGCCTGGCTCACAGAACCTTTCTGAGGCTCATGTTACTTAAACGTAAAGCTGCACCTGAGAATTGCTGTGGGGACACCAACACACACACACACACACACACACACACACACCCGAAGAACTACGCTGAGCAAGAAGTAAGCATTTTGTAAGTATCTACCATTGTCATCACTCTTCATAAAAACATGGTTTGTGGGATTGTATGAAGCAGTAAAAAAATTATAGTTAACTACAGTCTACATCCACAGGGAATGGCTGAGTTTTTATTTACACCACGGAAGGTCATATAGCAGTTTTAAGACTGGGGTAGTTTTAAATATCTTGTCACTGCTTTGATGAGGTGGGAGTGTGCCTCCGAGAGGTTCATGTGTTGAAAACTCGGTCCCTAGGATGGTTCTACAGAGGTGGTGAAGCTCTTTGGATATCGGGCCTAATGGGAAGAAATTAGTTCACTAAAAAGACTTTACTAAAAAATGAAAAGGTTGTTCTAAGGCCCCTGAGTTTGTTCTGCTAATACCAGGCTGTTACAAAATACAAGCCTGGCTTTCACTGTACCCTGCCTTCCTATCTCTCCATGTAAGCACTTCTTGCATTTATGTTCATTGGTATGCCTTGGTGTGAGGCAGCTATGCCGGCCCCTTGCCAGATGAGTGCCATGCTGTTTAGATAGTCTATCTCCCAAACTGTGAGTTAAATAAGCCTCCTTTCTTTATATGCTGCCCAGCCTCAGAAATCTCATTATAAGAGCAGAAAACTGTTACATATCTCAACCTTCCTGGGAAAAACAAACCCAAACACTCAAACACAAGAAGAAATAAACCAATTTTCAATCATCCCTACTAACTGTGAGAATGAAGTGACCCATCACGTTTATCATACTAACCATTCAGTGTTATGTAATATCTCAGCAGAGTCTTTGTAGACCCCACATGGCAGGGATGGCAGTATACTAGGTTGGTGTGTTAACGTACAGTAAAGCCTGAAACAAAGACCTCTGTAGCAAGCAAAAGACTAGATCCCAGAGAGCTTAACTGCCTGTTGCTTGTGTTACTCACTAAAAGAGAGGAGTTGCAGAGGAAATTGAAATTGTCTTTGTTTTTCAGAGGCAATTAGGAATTTATAGCTTGAGTTTTGTTTATCTTTTTAATCAGAGCCAGTGATTACTTATTTCTTTAGAGAAAATGATTATGTCATAATCACTGACATTTGTTAAGGAACATTTTTGGAAGTCCCACTTAATTCCCCCCAAACACACTAAAACCTAGCTGTGTCATTCAGGATATTAAGGAAATGTTGAGTTAAGGGCTCTGGGGGAGGCTCTCAGAAGGACACCTTTGTTCTCAGAGCAGAGCAATCAAACAAACAGCTGCAGTGGTTATCAGCATTGTGAGCCCAACTCCGCAGGCATGAATCCGCAGGGGAACTCTCATTTGCTGAGAGACCTGCAGTCAAGGATGTTTAGAAAGAGCTCAGCTCTCAAAAGCAATTAGAACTTCACCATGACATTTTCTTAAAAGGAATGTTCTCCGCACAGCCATTCCTTATGAAAAAATAAATGCTGGCTCCAGGATGATGACACCAGTGCCACACTGCTTAGGCTGAGGTCGAGGGCATTGTTAAGCCTTCTCACAGGAAATATGAACATCACGTGTGCACAGCGAAAGGGAAACCTCTAGAAGATCTGTGTCCAGGCTCTGAACTCTGAAGGAATGAAAGAGAGGGTCTGTGGTAGTGTATGTAAAGTAGCTGTTGCTGAAGATACATGAAAAAGAAATTGATTGGGCTGTGAAGTGCTTGCTCGGTAGGCATGAGGGTCTGAGTTTGATTCCACCATATAAGAAAAACCAGGTGTGGTGGCACGTGCTTGTAATCCCAGCTTAGCAAGGTGGGGACACGGAGGTCTCTGGGGCTAGTTGGCTGGCCAGTTGTGCCTACTTGGTGAGTTCTCGGCCAATGAAAGACTTTATCTTAGAAAGTATAGCTCCTCAGGAAAGACAACCAAAGTTGTCCTCTGGTCCCCAGAGGCACATCGGTATACACGCACCTGCCCACACAGGAACACACACATACATACAACGGATGCATAACAACACTGAAGAGAAGGCTTAAATGCAAGACTGTCTGTAGCTGGATTTATGTCTTCCTTTACCCATAACTAACACATTCATAAATTCAGGGGCTTGTCCAGTATTTTATAGCTACAGGGCCAATCCCTAAAGAGGGTGACTCAGGAAAAGCAATAATAAGAAAATATGCTGAAGGAGCCCTAAGAGGAAATTCCTGGAAATGTTCCCCACTACTCAGTTTTCTTTGCAAATCTCCCTGACAGAACAGGCCTCTTTACTCTCATCATCTCCGTCTTTACAATGAATACCATCTTCTTTGGTACTTTGAGTGACTTAAACACAAAGAAAAATATTAAATATAACAACAAAAAAGATATATTTTCAGTTAAGGAAAACCTCTGGGGGAAAAAGAGTCTATACAGAAAAAAAAAGGTTTTAGGATCTAATGACTGAACCCTTATACAAAATAGCTCATTATTATAGCATCAAAATAGATGCTTGAAACTATACTGTAAGTAACAAACGTCCTTAACTAATTTCCCTTATATGTAAATGTCTACGGCAAAGCTTAAATATATTGCAACTAGTTATGGTAAGAGATAAATGGTAGGAATAAAATAAAATTTTAATAATACACTATAACATAAACCATGAGAATGTGATCTTTTGCTCTCAGAATACCTTACTGCACTTTACTAACTTTTGTTTGATGATGACCTGGAACGTCATCATACTTTAATGATGAGATGATCTTTGGGAAATAGCTTTGTGCTGTGATGTTTAGGCTACTACTTAAGGGGGATTTGAACACAAGCACAGCAAGTCATCACAGTGATCCACACAGGCAGCACCACAGGTAGCACTACCATGGCAAACAAGATGGGTCCTAAGTAGCTAATGAAGAGGCAGCACAACCAGTGTAGACACGCCTGACAAAGAGATGATTCGCATCTGAGGTAGGATGGAGAAGGGAGGTGCGCAGTTTCATCACGCGACTCCTAATGGAACATGGTTTCTAACACAGGAATTATTTCTTTGTTTTCTTTGAATGGTTTTACACTTTTGCTGACTAAGTGGAAAGTGAAATTTTAGATAACGGTTAGGGAGGAATACTATGTTAAAAGAAAACTAGGTATCTTGGTCAAATGGCTGTCAAGTGCTTAGAGATGACCTTGCCAAAAATCAAAGGCAAAATAAATAAATAAATAAATAAATAAATAAATAAATAAATAAATAAA
>LOJH01009282.1:18568-28621 GCA_001685095.1 Ellobius talpinus
ATTCATTAACCAATAAAAGCAACACATATACAGAAGGACTTCCCACACCAGGTGTGGGCCCAGGCATGCATGTGGTCAGAGGACAGCTTTCAGGAGCCAAATCTTGCTTCCCCTCTTTATATGCATCCTGTGGATTGAGCTCAGGTCACTGGGCTTATGTAGTACACACCTTTGCTCAGTGAGTCATCTGGATGACCCTTTTTTGTTTCAAACCCTGGGCTAGCCCGGATCCTCCAAATTCAACAGCCACCAGAAGACTATCCTTCAGTGTTGCTGATGTCACCAGTTTAGCAATGAAGAAACAGCAGGGAAGAAAGATCAAACAAATAGAATAATGAGCAAAACTCAGCTGGGCTGCTGAGTTCTCCCCACACCCTCCTCCCACCCTCATCCCTACAAAGACATTAGGGAAGAAAGTCTTTAAGGCCCAAACACCCCGAACCCATGGTGTGTCTGATGACCCTTGCTGGATAATCAGAAATGCACATGCCACTCATTCAAAACATCATCAACACACCTTTGGCAAACCTGTCGACTATCTGCTCCTGTCCTTAGCTTGGAGTGGACCACTGAGGATACAGTCCTGTCCATCAGCATAAGGTGAGTTTTGCAAACATGGAATCTTTAAGTCACACATATGTCTATGTTTGTAGCGCCAGGGCCAAGCCTCAGTTATGATCTGAAGACCACAGTTTCAGTTTAAATTCCTTAATGCAGAAATCCCCCAGGTTCCTGGGAATCATCAAAAAGCTTCCCAGCTCATGTGCACAAAGTGGTGTGGCACATTTGCACATTCTATCTCCTGGCTGGGTCTATGGAGTTTGTTAGAGTAACTGGGAAACAGAGCAAAGGAGCAGAGAGGGAGGGGCAAACATAGGGGATGAGCAACTGAAAATCAGGTGGGTTTTGCCTATGAGCAGGATGTAACCAGATACGGAAACAAACTATAAAATTACTTATCTATCATCAGCATGGCACACTTCACTCCTTGCTGATTACGGAATGGAGGAGTAAGTCTGGATTTCGTGAGGGATTTGACTGTGATGTAAACATTAAGAGCCTCAGAAGACTGTCACTTTGTCCTGGCATTTTCCTTGTTGCTCTGGAAACGCTGCTTTGAAATAAAGTGGAGAGAATACTGACAGCTCCCAGCGAGGGGCTCTCAGCGTCCTCCAGCTACATCCCTGCACTGCACACCTTGTGCAGTTTTCGCGATGGCTGGGATCACAGTAAGGCGCGCGCTGGGAGACTGCGATGAAATGAGGACCCCAGTTCTGATTCCTCAACATCCCACAATGAGGACAATCAGCAGGGCTCAAGTTTGAGGTGCAGGGGCCTCAAACTCCTGCAGAAAGAGACAATGTTTCCATTGGCTAAAGCGGGGATTTCGGGTGTGTCTTAAGGATTTGGTACCAGACAGTGGAAGCTTTGGTTATTTCTCAGCCTCTGACCTTGATAGTCCATCTTCTTATAAGGATATTATATGAAAAATGCTGAGCTGGACTTCTTTTGAAAAACCCACGTCTCATTTATGCTGTGGTGACACAGATAGAACACTCAGGTTTTGAAGGCAAATATCGTGAGCTGCTGTGAGCTTGCTTTCTAAGTGCACTTAGAGCTCATGGAACGCCACCTCTCCATTCATACACAGGTAGTTTGCAAATTCCCTTTCTTCATTTCTTCCTTTTTTAAAAAATAGTTTTTTTTAAGATTTATTTATTATGTATACAATGTTGTGCTTACATGTATGCCTGTACACCAGAAGAGGGCACCAGATCTCATTGTAGATGGTTGTGAGCCACCATGTGGTTGCTGGGAATTGAACTCAGGACCTCTCAAAGAGCAGCCAGTGCTCTTAACCTCTGAGTCATCTCTCCAGCCCCCTTTCTGCATTTCTTACTGTGGGGTGATCAGCCTCAGCAGTAGAACATTCCCTAGTACAGTGAGGCCTTGGAATCAATACCCATTACCATGGAGGGAAATAAAGAAGGAAGCAAGGGAGGACTGAGGAGGTAAGGGACGAGAGATGGGTTTGGGAGCACATGCCTAGCACCAGGTGGGCTGAGGCATGGGGTATGGCCAGATCAGCCTAGCCTACATTGTGAGCTTAATATCAGCCTGTCTCAAAAAAAAATCAAAACGATGTATAAACAAAAAGCTTCAAAGTGTGGTATACGAACCACCTTAGATCCACCCGCATTGCCTTCTAAGTTAGAAAAGCTCTGTATTCTTCTTTTCCCATGAGGGATCCATTGAGCTTGCTGAATTTCAAGAAGACACATCTGCTTCCCAAACCCCACTGTCAGCACAGCCTGAGGGATTTATATGCTTTGTCCAGAAAAGCCTTCTTTTAACCTGAATGTATTTCTAATCTCTAAAGTCCAGATTCCCACAACATCCATCATCTTAAAGATGCATGATCAATCAGTATTTCAGCCCTACTCCATTGTATAGTGTAAGAGCTAGCTGATCCTCATTTAACGCATTAATGTCAGACAGCAAAACATCACAGGACCTTATTAGAATCACCAGGATCAAAAACAGTAACAAGAATCTAGTGTGTTCACTCTTGTGAACAAATGATATCCCCTAGGAGATGGCCACGAGATGTGTCCCCCATAAAACTCTGATCCAGGAGACTCCTGGATAGAGGAGATGTTTCATTAGATTGAAAACAAACATGGCTTCCACAGTCATTGTGAAAAACTTCACAGGTTATGTTTGCATTCCTGGTAAGCTTCAGGCCTTCATTTCTTCTAGAAGAAACTGCTTAAGAATTCTCCCCTGGCAGCACAAACTATGCTTACAACGGTCAGCCTAGATAACAGAAAAGGGAGAAGAAAAGCTATTGCTTGAAGTATCCTAGGAAAATGAAGAGTTAGAAGTCCAGGTAGCCTGGGTTCAGTGACCAGGTTCAGAGCCTGAAGTCACTCAGGTGGTCACTGGTCCTGCCGTAATCATGATCAACAATCTACATTGTCATGAACAAACACATTCTTCCATAGATTTTTGGTAGATTCAAAAATGAAAAAGCATCAATGAGTCATGAAATCCTTCATGGTCTACATTTCCAACGGGAGAAGGAAGGACGTTGACTGAGTCTATAGTAAATACTTTTATACATTGTCTCAAAGAATAAGGTCAATCCGCTAACAGGCTGAATGACAACCTCCACCACACCTGGGCAGGCAGGATAAACCCTCCCGGTTTCCAAGCCAACCCTGCGGAAGCTGCACTTTCAAGGAAACTCTCCCTGTTCTCAGAAAGGCTGGGGCTGTCTTCATCCCTCAGATCGTTTCCTGAGGCTAATCTTTTAAGACCAGGAATCCTGTGTGTGGGGAAAAGGACAAAGAAGGCTTGTGCTTTTTCTCAACTTCAGAAAAGCCCAACACTGGAAATGATAACTAACTAGATAGTGAGGTGATTAGAGAGAAAAGGAAGGGGATATGAGCATAAGGCAGCCGTCTCCAGTTGGATGGGTGGTGGCTCACTGATCTTAAGTTATGTGCCAGATTTTAGCTGGAAGAGAGAGTTAGAGGGGTAGCTTGGTTTTGCACCTTTGTAGCTGGACTTACTGGAACCAGCTCATTTTTCTGGTTTGTATAATGACGCTTCTAGTAACAAGGATGCAAAGAGCCTCAACTCATCAACAGACATGTACCCAGATTGCTGGATTAAAAATGCAGTTTCAAAATTCTATCAAAATATTCTCATGACTTCTGAGCCAACATTCTCCCCCATCACAGAGAAGACACTGAAGCAGTGGGGGCAGGGATCTGGATTTATGGTGGGTAATTCTTCATCAAAAGAACCATCACTGTGTCACAATCTTAGAAAATACTAATTATCTTTGAGGAAAACTTTGTATACATGATGGAGATTCCAGAAGGATAAATCCAGGAGCAATGACCACTTTTTCCTTGTTCATCTTTTTCTTACCTTTGATGTTACAAACCATACATAAATAGACATATTAATTTATTTTATTATTTATTACATCATATAGTATGTTATTTATGTATTTTTAAATATTAATTATTTTCTGTGTATGAGTGTTTTGCCTGCATATTTGTATGCACACCACATGTCTATCTGGTGCTTGAGGAAGCCAGAAGTGGGTGCTGGATCTCCTAGAACAGAGTCACAGACAGCTGTGAATTGCCACATGAGTGCTGGGTACTAAACCATGGACATCTGGGAAAGTGTAATTGCGTAACTGCTCTCTCTCTCTCTCTCTTTTGAGACAGAGTTTATCTGTGCAGCAGCCTTGGCTGTCCTGGAACTCGCTCTGTAGGTCAGGCTGGCCTCGAACTCACAGAGATCCACCTGCCTCTGCTTCCCGAGTGCTGGGATTAAAGGCGTGCACCGTAACCATTCGGCTAGTAACTGCTGATCCAGCTCTTCATTCCAGACCATATTTTGTTGACCCTCAGAATCAGGGAATAAATCCCCACTACTACTTAATCACAGAAATTTATGGTGACAGTTATGACATGTTCTGGCCCACAATCCACCTAAGGCTTCTTTTTAAAAGAAAATACTTCCTTTAGATTTAGACAGTCAAGAAAATGTTGTCTTTTTGGAGATCACAGAGGAGATCCTTTTGCTGTGTCTAGATAAAATGCCTGACTGAACCTCCGGCAGACTTATTTTGGCTATGAGATACTCTCACAAGCTGACGATGACGACAAAGGATGTGGGCCCATGGCAAGGCCACTGACTCATTCATCTCATTGTCCTGAGAATTGCTTAGCCCTTGTGCCCAAGATAGCATGAATAAGCTGGCTGGATTTAAATCTTCTATTACTTGTAGCTGAAAATAACTAATGTCATGGAATTGGACCAGTGGGAAAACAAAGAAAAAAACCCTAGTTGCTCATTAGACATGCCTTGCACAAAGGTCATCTAGAACTGGATTTTTCTGGTTAACCCATACAGCAGTGTGGTAAAGGAACAAGATTAAGAATGTGGTGCTTTGAAGACCATGGCCATCTGTCACTGCGAAAGGAGCTTTCACAGCTCACCTGGCTCCTTCCCCAAAGGTGTCACATCGCTATCTCCTGGGATGGGATTTACAGACAGGACTCTCAGATCCCATATGGATACAATAAAGATTTAAAACTTAACAACTAGAAATATCTGTACCCAAATGCCAGGTCTAATTATTAGAAAGTTCAAATCCAAGGCCTGCCTTCCCAAAGTTTAAAAGTTCTCAAGGCTTAAGACAAAACTGATGATTAACAGATTGTGTCAATTCGACTTGAGGAGGACAGGCATTGGAACTGCTTCTAATTCAAAGTTCACCAGGGATGGAAACGTTCCCACAGCGAGGCTAAGGCATCTGCTAAACATTATTCCAGAAGTCTGCACACAGAGGTATAAGCATGGTTTGAAGTCTGCACACAGTGAGGTGTGCTTGGGTATGTCAATGCATTTGAGTACAACCCTCACAACCCAATGCCTTCCTGCTTTCTGCCTTTGAACATAGGTATAGGAACTCAGGATTAAAATACATTTCCTATTGTTGTGAAGTCCTGAATGGCAGAAACCTGTGTAGAGGGTGGGCCTTTGAGAGGTAATGAGAATCCAATAGCACCATCAACATGGAACCTGCCCCCATCTTTGAATGACTGACACCTTTTTAAGAGGAGACAGAGAGACCGTAAGATTTGCAAACAAGCACACGCATGCACACCTTGTCTCCTGTGAGGTCTTGTGTCACCTTTGCAATTCTACTAGGAAGGACATCGAGAAATGAGGCCTCTCAACCTTCCATGCATGACTGTGAGCTAAAGTAAATCTCTTAACTTTATTATCTTAACACCCTTGGGTGTCACCAGCAACAAAAAAAGAACCAATAAATGTCCCAAGATCTACACAGACCAACAAATAAAATTAAATAGGATTCAACAAGCAAAACCCTGAATGCATACATAAAAATAAAGTGACCCATGTCAGCAGGATAAAAGTAAGAGGCTGAAGATCTAACTTGCAACATGGAATGAGGTGGGGCACCTGCCAGCTGACATTTAATCTACAAAGTCTTTGGGATAAGGAGAAGCCAACCCCAGAAGGAACCACAGGAAGTCAAGAAAGACTGGCCCCGGAATCAAAGGTATCAGCCACCACGGTAACACCATCAGGCACAAGATACAGGAACAGATCGGTAACCTGTCTATCTCCACGGATATAGTCATGATGACAGACAGGAAAAGCTTTTTCTACTTCAACGCAAGGTTCAAAGCCCTATAGACAATAAGCGCCTGGATCATTAGTTTTCTGTTAAGAAGACTTAGTTGCTCCAAAAATAGACACTCACTGCTTCTTGTGTTTCATGCTGCGTCTGTGAGGCAGAAACACCACCGCTAGTTTCATGGGAAGATTTTCATAGTCTTTGGGCTATCTGGAGTCCCAGCAGGCTGTGCCTCCATACCTAAGCAGAACAGCACACCTCTCCAGAACTGTGAGAATGTATGCTGTTATCACAAAGTCACACAGAATTACTCTCCACAATGACCTTGCAACCAGACCCTCGAGGGAGGCCAACCAACAGCAAGCTGAGGACACCAGGGTGACTCATTTGATACCATAGCAGGAGGTGGCAAGACAGTTTGGAATTTGCTGGCTTACCACCAAACCCCGTTTGTGCAGTCCTCTTTTTATAGCACAGGCTCCTAATGAATGCTGCTTGTTACACAATTACATAAATATTAAATAACTGACTAAGAAGAAAGTCCTCCATTTCCACAAACTGGGACAAATAGCAAGGCCCATCAAGATACTTCAGGGATGCTGCACCACTGGGCCCTGTGTCAGGCTGGGTCTTCTATCATCCTCATCTGTCTGGGGTCTTCAGTAAGAACCTGAACTCAGGTTTCTCCTCCTTCCTGGTGCTGAATTAGCAGAGTGCCTTAGAGCCCTGAGGCCCAGCAGACACTCACTAGCCTTTGCATGGCCCAGTGATAGGGTTAGCTGAGCTGGAATCACAGTAGCAAAGACACAAACCTTCCCAGGACTTTTTAACCATGCTCAGGGCATGGGCTCCTGGTGACTGGCCACTCATCTGCTGTGTCACTTTGGCTATGTATCTGGTAAGTACTCTGCCTTAACTTCCACATCTGTAAATGAGGATGACAGTCTTGTGCACCCCACCCCACAGCTGTTTGTAGTAGAAAACACAAGAGACAGAGAAGGGGAGAGGTCAAAGACTCTGGACAGACTCTTGATGGTGGCAGTGACCATGATGCCACTGTGGTATCCCTTCCCTTTCAGTTCCCCCCATCCTGAAGATGCATACATGGTTTGGCTTAAGGTCTAATCTTCCCCCACCTAATGTAAATGGCACGAATGAGGTCAGATCTCTTGTTTTCTTCTTTGCATTGGCATCGGGGACAATGACTGGGACTCAGAAAGATTCTCATATGTCTTGAGTACAAAATGAATAAATAAGGGGGCAAATGAATAACGTTTAAATGACTGAAGAGATGAATGAAACTTGTCAACTCAAAGAGCTCATGGTTGGGAAGGGACTTGGCAGATGTTAAGATATTAGGCTGTGAAGTGTTACCTCACAGCAACACAATCACAAGGGCAGTTCATGTTTCTCCTGGGTCACCATGTATGGGGTGGTACTATTCTTCAATGACAACTGGTTTCTAACTCCACACTAGGTAACAGGGCAGTTGCTTTGGTGCTGCGCTCCACATGATTCAATAAACAGCACGAACTCATGGGCATTTTTTCAGGAGAAACTAGTCTTCAATAGGGTCTGCTAGAGAGGAGTGGATCTTCTGCAAGACATACCCATTGCTCCAAGGAGACAGCTGGGTTGACTGAGGTTTCCTAGCTTTTTCCTGACACCACACGGAGCCTTCCTACCGAAGAAGCATGGGCAGTGACCCTGAAAGCATCCCCCGTAGCACTAGAATCATGTCCCACCAGCACAGAAAAGGGAGGAGGAAGTGGACTAGGTTCCATAGCTCCTCCCTGTACTCATGCTTTCTAAGAGAGACCTGAAACATCTCTGCAGACCCCAGTGTTGCTCTTGTCTTAACAGCCTAAAGAAGTACAAACCTTGCTCCCGAGGTCTTTCTCCCTAGCTGTGAGCAGAAATGAGCAGCGGAAGTGCAGGGATGAAGAAGCTAGCTCTTATTGCCTTTTCTGTTCAACATGCACAAAACTCTAATTCCTTCAGCTTTGGAGAACGCTACCTATTGTGTGGAAAAACCTTTAATGGTAAATTTCACTATGGTTTCCTCAAAATGATGTTACAAAAATGTGTTCACTCCTCAGTGCTGGGGTTGGGGGGTGGCGGCGAAAGAGGGAAACAGAGACTAGGCTCGTATGAGCTTTAGTCCAATCGCAAATGTACCATACCCACGTCAGGGCACCGCATGCTCCGGAGGTCTTTTCATTTTTCCTGTTTTAAGCGGCCTTTTCCTCAATCTCCAGGGGTGAGAAAAGTGATTTATCACCTGCTACCAGCCCTCTCTCTGCATTCTCACCATAAATCTTGCCTCTGCGACACAACTTTTATCTTCATAAACAGATAGCATCGGCCGTTACTGCTTTTTTTATGTCAGAGTCCTTTTATTTAAGAATGCCTTTGTTTTCATTATAAATCCCTGAACATATTAGCAGAGGACACTTTCGGAGCAAATGTCTCTAGCAAGGGGCAGTCCCCATAGTCACATTCTCGCTTCTAAGTGAGAGCAAAGTCCTTAAGTCAACACATTCTGCAGAGGCTGTGCTAAAGTACATTTTTCAAAGGCCAATGCCATTTGGCTGAAGTCAGCTCTGGGGGGTCACATACCTTTTCAATCAAAGCTGCAGTTACTCATGTGAGAGGCCTATAGGCCGGGGAAAAGTCTCCTGGGGTCTCCCTCAGCCTTTATCTCCCCTTGCAGGCAGCACTCACCTCAGTGCGCCCGCTCCAGCAGTGAACCTTTAAGGTGGCTTCTCAAGCCAAAGAGAAGAGCATTGTGTTGGAAGGCTAGAGTCACACTGCCCTGACTCCCACTCGGAGAAGACAGGAGGGTGTGTTCCCCTTTTCCTTTCTTTGAGAGTCCCAGCTGGGACAGGGCAGGGTGAAGACTAGACCACGCAGGTTAGATTCAGCAAACATGCCCCCAGGTAATTTTGTACTTCACCTAGACAAAGGGCAGGGTGATTGATAGCTTCCAGAAAGTTAATGAGATTTGAGGCTACAAAACTTGAGACTCACAGGAAGATTCTTAGAAATTATTTAGCATCTGCCATTTGCATCAGATAAGCAAGATGGAGTGGACACAAGTATTTGGGCATTCAAATTCATTTTCTTCCCAAACTCAATAGTTTGAAAAAAAAAATCAAATCAATTTACCCAGAGCTCTTTCTTCCGATGTAATAAACAAATAAGCTGATAGTCTCTACTAAGCTCTTACAAAGATCCCATGGCTAAACTGCTAGCTGATAACTCTGTCATGTGGGAACTCTATTCAGTCGTTGATTCGAGTCCATCCCAGAGGACTCACAGAAAGGAAAGAAGGAGCTGTGGTTCCATTCGTTGTAACACGAAGACCTATCAATGGTTTCTGATAGTGCATTCCTTCTTCATAGGCCTCAGAGCTCACACGGGTACTGACTGAAAAGCTATCTCTGCTCTCTGTACGAACCATTCCCATAAATCACAGTCTACATTCCAGCTGTCCAAGTGTATGGAAATCAGCCACAGTGAGATGTGTCCTTTTTCCATATCTGAGTCACTACAGGGAATGGGACAGAACTGCCCATAAGAACTGTCCCCAGATGACAACATATTGGATACCAACAGAAATTATCATAGAGGTCATTGGCAAAGATCACAGAGACCACAACTATCCATGGCAGATAACTCAGCTGGTAAAGTGCCTGCAAATATGTATGGCACCCCCAGCATCCTCTGGAACTGGGTGTGGTGGAGTATGCCTGTAATCCTGATACTTCAGAGAGGGGTGGCAGAAGGAGCAGAAGCTCAAAGTTGGCCATGTGAGAACCTGTCTCCAAAATTAAGAAGGAGGAGGAGGAGGAGGAGGA
>LOJH01009283.1:0-10354 GCA_001685095.1 Ellobius talpinus
CCCCGTTTGACTCTAGCGCCGACAGCCGCGTGGGGTGGGAAGGGCGGAGGAAGAACCCGGGAGGTCGCGACGACCCCTAGCGGCTCTCGAGGGCTGCGGGAGGAACAGGGCCAGGGCGGGGCCTAGGATGATACAGGGCGGGGAGAGGAGGAGCCTGGGATGATGGGCAGGGCAGTGAGGAGCGGGGCCTTGAATGATGGGCAGGGCGGTGAGGGGCGGGGCCTGGGTTGATAGGCAGGGCGACGAGGGGGCGGGACCTGGGATGATGGGCAGGACGGTGAGGGGCGGGACCTGCGATGATGGGCAGGGCGGTGAGAGGAGGAGCCTGGGTTGATGGGCAGGGCGGTGAGAGGAGGAGCCTGGGATGGGCTGGAGCGCTGAGACCAAAAGGACCTGTTGGGTTGGGAGCATGAACGCAGAACGGAAAAGTCCGGGGGCTGAGGTGCCATTCCCCTGCCTCGAGGGTTGCAGAGTTGCTTGCTACAGTGTTCAATGTGGCTTTTGTTTTTCTGTGTAAAAGGCAACTTTGAGTCTTCGCTTTTAAGTGGGTTTTTTGGGGCTTAAAAAAATGGGGATTTGTCTGCAGGAAATGAGTACGTTTGTAAAAGAAATTCTTTTTTTTATTATTACTTTTCGACACAGGGTTTCTCTGTGTATTCCTGGCTGCCCTGGAACTTACTTTGTAGACCAAACTGGTTTCGAATGAAAGGCGTGTGCCGCCGCTCCTAGCCTTAGAAGGAATCTTACACGCAGTGGTGCAGGTGTTCTGTATTGTGAGTGAATCGTAAGTATTCTGGTTCTAACCAGTAAGTCTTACTGGTTGTAAGAACTTAGGCAGAGAGTAAATGGGAGCTTTCTAAATTATTCGTTAACAACTACTGGTGAATCTGTCTCCCCGAGTTTCATTAAAATCATAATTTCATATGATGGGGTAAATGTGAGTAGCAAAAAACGTCCAAAGCTCCTACGAAGGAGAACTGGCATAGAGTAAGTATGTATCATCAAAACCTACTTGCCATATTCACACCGTGACAACAGGCATAGATGACCCTGTCAGTTACGAGGCACGGAGCTTCCATCACAGACGTTACTAACACTCCCCTACAACTCTTGATTTGCTCTGTATTTCAATTATTCTTTTGAGATTCCTTTTCAACCCTGGGATTTCAGGTCAGGGCTTCCTGATGGCAATTGCTTTCTATCACTATTATTATTATCATTGTTGTTGTTAGTGAAAATCAGCTTTATTAGATCATGTAACAACTATATACAAAGACACATGTAGTTTTGATAATTTTCCTTTTGAGTAGAACTGAAATCTGTGTACAGTCTTAGTAGGGAAGTCTTCCAGGTATTGAGTTTGGTGGGTTGCTCTTCTATACACATAATTTATGCATTTTGAAGACAGACTTCGAAGCACAGAGTCACCAAATATTTGAGCAAAAAGTCAATTAATTAGAATTTATGCTGTATGACAGACAGACCAGTGAAGGACTGAAATGGGCTGCATTAATGTCCCCAGAGTTGTGTGAACTTCAGGAAGGAGACAAGACAATCTGGGTGCTCAGCGGAGCAGGGAAGCAGGGGATCCTTGTCTCTGGGAGGCAGGCAGTTTGCTTCTGACCTCTTCGTGTGTACCTTTTAAATCCATGCTTTAAAAGGACCCAAGTCATTCCTAAATACTTAAATTACAAATCCTTATAAATGAACTGGAAAATCTTTTTCCCAGCTTTGGGATTTAAGTTGTGGGTCTGGTATGCCATGGGAGGGGAAAAGTTTAAGATTTGAAAACAAGAGTTTTATCTAAGAGGCACTGTCTCATCAAATATGGAAACCTTCTGAGCTAAGTAGGAGGCTAGAACCCAGCACTCTATCCCCAAACAGTCTTCAGGCCAAGTGTTAACTCCTTTCATTTCTCAGTGGTGCCCTTGTTCCCTGCATAGGCTGCTCTCATCTCTGTCCCCAATTATTCTGTGATGGCTAGCATGTCCACAGACTTGCTCTGGTGTACATGGTGTCCCCTGGATGTCACCTGGCAATGACGGCCGGCTCATAACCATCAGCCACTAGTGTTGGGATGTTGCCATGCTAGTGATAAACACACACCACACTGCCCAGCATTTCACATAGCTTCTGGGGATGGGACTTAGGTCTTCACACCTTCAAAGCAAGCCCTTGACCAAGCTGTCTCCAGACCCCTTTCCATGAACAAGGAGCCCTGCATTTTCATGTCACACCAGGCCCCATAAATGTTGTTGCTGACACCCTATTCACTTGTCTCGAAGCCCGTAGTCTAGGGAGTTGTTGCTTTAATTGCTGGAGTGAATCCTGGGCTTTTGCTATCCCCTAGCAACTAGAACAGTACCTTGGTATTCTGTTGGTCACAGCATACTTGCTAGCGTGTAAGTGTAACAGCACTTACAAGTGTGTATGTGTAACACTACTAACTCTAGGTCTGTTTCATCAACTGTGAGCTCCTGAGTGGCACAGGTTCCGTTGTTCATCTTTGTAGCCCTTCCACTCTGGGAACTCTAGCGTGCTATGCATGCTTAGACTACAGGGAGGCATAAGGATGGTACAGTGGTCAAAGACTGAACGCCTGTCTACCTATCCTGCCTGTCTACCTGTCCTGCCTGTCGTCTCACTTCCGCCAGGAGAAACCACAGCTTTAACTGGATCCTTCTGCTCTGGAAAGGGATGCAGCTGCCTTCATGTGAGATGTGGTCCAAGTGAATAGACTGAGGTACCAGATGATGGGAGGTGCTTCTCTCTAAGTCTGATACACACCAAAGAGCCCTTGATGGCCATGGTACCTGTTTGGAGGAGAGGAAAAGTCACAGCTGGGATGCAGGAACCCCAGTGCAAGCTCAAAGCCAGCCTGATCTACATGAATTCCAGACTAGCCAGAGCAATATCAAAAGACCTTGCCTCAAAATAACCAAAAGAGCAATAATAAAAAGTGAAGAACAGAGGTAGAGATTAATAAAATAAATATTATTACATAATCAGCAGCCAGGGATGTCAGTTTAGGCCCTTATTCTAATTTCTGTTGCTTTCTCTCTCCTTTTAAGGCTAACTTTGGCCATCTCTTTCCGAGTTCCAATCTGTTCTAAAGTAGAAAACATTGAATATGACAACTTGGATGTTGCACACAGAGGCATTGTTTGAGAAGTGTTTTCTTGAATTCGAAGACTGTGGTAAAAAGCTTGAGAAAATTAGGCGTGTGCACACTATCAAGCTCCCGGACACTGGCCTCCATGAGAACTGTTTGATGTACTCTAGATGGTTCTGTGGTTAGAAGTATATATCCAGGAGCTTGATAGAATGCAGAGACATTTACTATGATGATTTTATGATGAATAAATTCTTGGTTCCAAGAAATAATACTTGTAGTGAGGTCCTTCTTGATTCACTGACCCATAGTAGTGTCTGCCGTGACCAGGAAAAGGCCATGTTATCTTAAAATCCTTTGAAGATTATAAAGACAGCCATTCTAGATAAACGCACTGCCCATTGGGTCAGAATTTCCCCAGCTCCAACTTCATAAACACATCCCAGATACCACCAGATAGTCAGCAACACAACCAACAAAAACAGTAGTCAGCTTTTTTTCTTTTTCTCTAGCCCAACAGTTTAGTCAAGGTGTTGCAGTCTTCTACATGGTACAGAACAGTCCCCATTCCCCGCCACACAGGGAGCAATCTGTTAAATGAATATTCAGTCTGAAAATGGAGAAAACAAGCTTTATTATAATGATTTGAGATTTCTGTGCATGGTTACGATATACACACGAACCTTGTTTCTCCTATGTTTCAAGACAGAATTAATTTAAAGTTTTATTAGACTAAAGCATCCAAAATACTGTGGTACGTATGTAGCTACGAACATACAAACACACTGATGCACAGCGTCCATTCTTCCATTTAAATAGGCAGTCAGCATTTCGATTCATAAAAAGAACATATGAGGAGTTTATATCATTAATTGATGGCAAAGAGCACAAGACCAGTATTCTATACACAGAATGTATGAGACAGATCTGTAAAGGCGGAATGTACAAAATCTTCATAGGAACGAAAAGGAAACAAACAACCTTCATACTCATGGGCGGGCTCGGAAGGCTGCACAGTTGGGAATGATAATGTTGGGAGGGCACACTTAGTCGCTGACACAATACCCCATGTTGTAAAGCAAAAGCGTCGAGGTTAAGGCTGTGTTGCTTTCAAACGTTAATGGAAGTGCTGTACATTCATTGGAACAACATAGCTGATTGTTAATCTCTTCTAGGTCAATGAGTAGCAGCCATACACTCTCCACAGACAGACCACACGATCAACTACCACACAGTTCATCACTGGAAAGCGTTTTGAAGATTAGCGTCGCGATGTGTAGCTCACTGTCATTTAAAGCAAAACCAAAAGAGCATTTATTCATACCAGACAAATTTTTAATGGGCACTTAGTTTCCTTTATGGCAATGATAGATTCCTAGTTATCAAAAATATTAAAATAACTGTAAATTTTAAGACCCTGCAACACTTACAGAAAGTAACAGTATTAGGACTTTTCGATTGTAAGGGAGATTAGCTAAGTAAGGTTTGCATCAGAAAGCTTCAATTTTATCCTACTTGGAGAGGTCTTGTTTTAAAGATACTCACCAAAAGCTTCCCTCTTCCCTTGTCAGAAGCTGAGAACAGAGAGAACGCTGTGGAGTCCAGATGCACACAGAGACCTTTCCCGTTTGACGTGATCTACAGATAGCCTGGTGCTGATCTGCTTTCTTGTTTCCTCCGTAGGTATTACCAAAGCAATTCTGCTAACCCTGGTGGCGTACTGCTAGTCCATTTCATTCCCTGTGAGGACATGCACACCCTGTACATGGAGTGGGAGCAGGTGAGCAGCAGCTGCATGGACCAGGCATACTTACTGCCTCCAGTTTTGTCAAGTGCAGGAAACTCAGGGGCTTGTTTAGTCATGGAGACCAAAGTGTCACCAAAACCTTACACACCATTAAGAAAATGGCCAACAGTCAGAAAGGCTTCCTAGTTAGTGTGTTTCTGGTTGGTCAGGTGACTTCCTACCACCCCGTGTCCAGCAGGGGAGGTTTACAAGAGAAGACACACTGTCATTAACTTACAAAACCTAACTGAAGGTATTTTGCCCTTAGTGCCCAAGGGAAATTCGAATGCTTACTTTCTCAGTGCTACATATCATGAGTGTGTGACTCGTTCTATACAGTGGACAAAGATAAACAATCACAGTAGCCTAGAACCAAAAGAGCCACTTAATTTATAAAAAATCCTTCTTAGTTTATCAGGAACCATTCCCATCAAATGAGACAAGATTTCATTTAGATCCTGTCTATTTGTATCTTAGCAGCAGCACTTCCCGCCCAAAATATGCTTACTGCGAAGAAATACAGTAACTGCACACACATACCCAAGTGTAGAACGTAGCAGTGCCCACAGCAGGGGTTTTAGTAGCTGATGGCAGAAAAGATCTAAATTAAATTATTTTTTCATTCCAGTTTGTACCAATATTCATGTGTTAAGAAAACAAAACAAAGCAATACAAACAAACACAACCTCAGCCGGGCAGTGGTGGTTGATCCCACGCTTATGATCCCAGCACTTGGGAAGCAGAACAGGAGGATCTCAGTGAGTTCGAGGTCAACCTGGCCTACAAGACAAGTTCCAGGATATCCAGGACTAATTGCACAGAGAAACCCTGTCTCAAAAAAAACCCAAAAACCCTTAATTTGTATTATTTCCTATTAAGATACCGAGCCTGATAAGATTTTATATATGAGACGGGTTAGTTTATGAGTTAATTTCTCATTTCACAAATATCTCAGTGCTGTACAAAAAGCACTCATTCATTAAATTCATTTTCAAATTAATAGTTGCAATCTGAAGGCACACATCAGTTGTAGAGCATGTGCCTAGCATGTCTGGGGCCTGGATTCCATTCTAAGAAACAAAACAACAACAACAACAAAAATGGCCTGTGGCAAATTCTTTTTTTAAAAAATAATTGTTTTCTTCTTGTGAAAATTAACTAAAATTAATTCACTCATTTTTAAAAAGTTTCTTTTAAACAGCCCAGAAATAATCCTGCAGGCAGACTATTAATAAACAGCACAGCAGAAATCCCCTTACAGAATATAAGCTGTAGGAGGGCAGAGATGCCTGTATCTTTCAAGCATCCCTCAGATCCCACTGCCCAGATGCATTCCTGGCCCCTAGTAGGAAGTCTGTAGACACAAATATCGACATTCATAATGAATGGGCTGCAGGAACAGCCTAGTATAGGGGGCTCTTGCTTAACATGTCTGAGGCCATGGGGTCAATGCCCAGCACCAAAAAAAAAATTAAAAATCAAAACATAAAGTCAAAGGCATATTTCATGGTATTCAGAAGCCGTCTTAGTTTATCATTCTGAAACGTATTTAATTTTATGTCTATCACAGACAGGCTTGGCTATTTTAAAACCCCACAGAACTGAAATAATAATAAGCTACACCCAATGTAAATCTCCCAAAAATGAAGTGTTTTCCCCAGATGTTGATTTGGACATAATAAATTAAATAAACCATTGGACATAGCCAGATTTCCCTTCCAAATTTTTGAATGCTCCTGTATGGAGACCATTAGGACTTTAAGATAATAAGCCATAAACACCAGCATATACATGTAAGGGAAGTGTTTCCTCAAAGTGTGGATCTAAGGTGCTTTCAATGAGGGAAATCCCAAAGTCATCATCAAACGCGTCAAACACGGTTTTCCTATTTGGCAGAACTGAGTATAAAATCAAACAACAATGGAAACACACCTCGTCTTATTTCACAGTATCCGTGACAGGTAATGTTTTCAAAATGCGTTTGTACTTAGGTGAAAGGTAACTCAAACCCATCGTTTAAAGATGCCTTTTTCTTTTTTCTTCCTCTTTGTCTTGAAAACAGAAAGCCGTTTGCTGCCTGGAAGTCAGGCGTCAGCATCATGCTGGAAAACGGCAACACACAAGCCTGCTGGAGCGCTCCCTCCAGGAGGATGTCTTCAGACTGCAGCAGCCGGGGAATGAGCTGAAGGATGGCTGGGCGGTGCTTCTGTCTTTCAGAGTGCTGCCTATTTCCACACAGCAAGGATTTGGCTATATGTATGTGTTTATATATAATATTTATAATACATTCTATCTTACCCTAACCATGTATACTTGTCCCTTAACGCCTCTACTGTTCATTAGACAATGATAAATAACCATAACATGCCCATACCTGTAATGCTCAACACAACTTTGGTAACACTTGCTCTCTAAGAGGAGATCGTGAATCAACCACATGCCTTTGGTTGACACCATCTGTCCTCCAAAGGGCTGCTTATGCCTCTCTGTCCTAGAACACCGGTGTCCGACTACATGTGCTGACATTTTGCAGGAGGTAAAGCTTTCGCTTCCATGATGTGGAAGAGGAAAGACGTGAACACATGAACGTGACTTCTCCTGATTGCTTTTCAGTATGTTGATCTGAAGCTAACAACCAAAGGGTCGCCCCCTTGCTTTTGCCTTATGCCTTCCAAAGGATCGGGAATTCCAGGTTTTCCTGAAAACGTATTTCATTTTCTGATGCAAGGTGAGTAGAAAGAGAAGGTGAGGAGAACACACGGAAAAGATCTTTGATCGAACCCCGAAAGGTTGGGAAATTTGCATTGATTCTGATGGGCTCAACTCAAGAGGACCCTGAGTCAGAGCTGGGAATATCTTGCAAGAAAGCCTTACTTTACTAAAGTAATTTATATGTGGTTGTTGATAATCGAAAAAGAACAAAAATGTCACCAGAATAATAGCATCTACTGTAAAAGTGAGGTTAGACGGTCCCTTGGTCTCATGACCGAATTTAAATAAAATAGGTAACTACAAGTTTTGTTCTTGGAAGCTCGATGCAAAGGCTACTATTCATTCACCGGACAAAAGATACACTAATTCTTTTTAATGTCTGATTTGCAAAATTAGTTTAACTACATAAATCCCTGTCCTATGAGCCATAGTTCCCAGGTGTAAAACTTCGCAGTTTGTGTAGATTCAATAGAAGAGATTCTTTTTTTTAAATGCTAAAAGTGAATTACGGAAATTGGATAAGCAGTTCTTAAGGAAATTGTTACATTCAGAAATAACCTTGGAAAGTTTACCAAAGGTTCTTCCTAGTGTGAAAAGTCCCCATGGTAATCTGGTCCCACATGGAAAACTCCGTTCCAGTTTCTAGTGCAAGACCTCAGTGCAGGGTTGTCCGCTGTCACTGTAAGTACCGATAGACCTTGAAACAGTGGTTCCCAGAGTCTGCAACCACGACGTGGCCGTCTGAAGTTAGGGCCAGGCCTTGGGGGCCGTAGAGGGGGTCAGCCGACGTGTTGATATAGGACAAAAATGATCCACTCCCATCAAAAACCTGCACAAACATAAAATCAGAGCATCATGAAAGTTACATACGATGCAGAACATGTATTTAAAAAGCATGTAAAGAACCTCCTGGGTTTGTCTGGGCTGCTGCACACACATGATATTCGACGGTTAACCTTGCTTGTTGATTTGGCGGGATCTGGAAACAGCTATGAGAAGGCTTCTGGGAACATCCATGAGTATATTTCCTGACAAGATTAGTTGGGAGGAAGGTGGTGTAATTCTCCCTCAGCATGGGCAGCATCACCTGGTGGTGGTGCAGGCAACAGGAGGTCTGAGAAGGAAGTTATTGCTTTTGGCCCACAGCCTTTGTCCTGACTGCTAAATGCATCACCTTGTTGTTGCCGCTGTCACCTCTTTTGCTCACAGTGGAACCCAGCTTCTTTGTTTGTTTGTTGAGTCAAGGTTTCTCTCTGTAGCCTTGACTGTCTGGGAACTCACTCTGTTAATCAGACTGGCCTCAGACTCAGCAATCCTCCCGCCTCTGCCTGCCAGGTGCTAGGATTAAAGGCGTGCACCACCACTGCCCAGCTGGAGCCCAGCTTCTTTAACCTTCCAACACAGCCAGAAGAAGACCTGAGGCTCTCTTAGAATCCTCTAGGCCAATGCTTCTCAGTCTTCCTAAGGCTGCAACCCTTTAATATAGTTCCTTATGTTGTGGTGACTCCCCCATCATAAAGTTATTTCATTACTACTTCATAGCTGTAATTTTGCTACTGCTATGAATTGTAAGTATCTGATATGCAGGATATGTGACATGAACATCTATGAACATCCAAGAGGTCTCAACCCACAAGTTGAGAACTGCTGCTGGATTCTAGGTCCTCGTTGTCAAATTGGGACCACTGAGGCAGCAGCCTGCTAGAACGAGAAAGCTACCAGTCTCTCAGTCTCTCCAACATACGTGACTATGGCTTGACTCCCCTATGTGAGGCACGTAAGCCATGTAATCACTTCCTTGGTGACACGCATTCAATCCACCTGATCTGTCCTCGCAAGGACCATAACACCCAACCCTTGTCTCCGCTTACGCTGTCTTTTTTCTCCCCTGCCCCCTCCATGCCCGGAGTCATGGACGTAGAACTTGCTGGTTGTACATCTTCTATGACTACGGCTGTCACATGAGCAATGACAAAACTGAAGTCTGTAGTCCAGTGTGCCCATCTGAAAAGGTGACAGACAGCTCAACGCTATCTAACCACAAAAGGCCATGTGATTGTGCTATGATGAGAATCATAGGCACAAGCTCCCAGACTGGTGTCTTTGGGCTATTTCGTTGGGCCCACTTGGAGTTTTAAGAAGCAGTGTAGGTAGGTGATGCCACGAGGCCACTAAGTACAAACAGTATCTGTGGATCTCTGTAACATGCCTAGCTCCTGGCTTCTAAAGTCTCAGAGCCTCCGACCCACCACAATGAGACCACTGATGGAGATCTCATGAATCACTCTCCCTTTTGAGACAGGGTGTCACGTAGTTCAGGCTAGCCCCAAATTTGCTATGTATTCAGGGATGACCCTAAGCTGCTGATCTTTCTGTTTCCACCTGCCATGTGCTAGGACAACATGGCAGTGCCACCAGGCCCAGCTTACTCAGAACTGGGGACTAGACAAGCACTCTGCCAACTGAGCGACACACATCTCCATCTCAGAATGTCTGTCTTAACACGGGATTCTGTTGGAGTGATTAAGCAAATGTGTGTGTGTGAGTGTGTGTGTGGTGTATGTGAGTGTATGTGTGTGAATATGTGTGGTGTGTGTAGTGTGTGTGTGAGGGTGTGGTGTGTGTAGTGTGTGTGTGAGGGTGTGGTGTGTGTGTGAGGTGTGAGTATGTGTGCTGTGTGTAGTGTGTGTGGTGTGTGTGAGTGTATGTGTGTGAATATGTGTGGTGTGTGTAGTGTGTGTGTG
>LOJH01009283.1:10476-28618 GCA_001685095.1 Ellobius talpinus
GTGTGGTGTGTGTGGTGTGTGTAGTGTGTGTGTGAGGGTGTGGTGTGTGTGTGAGGATGTGTGATGTGTGTGTGAGTGTGTGTGTGAGTGTGTGAGGTGTGAGTATGTGTGATGTGTGTGGTGTGTGTGGTGTGTGTAGTGTGTGTGTGAGGGTGTGGTGTGTGTGTGACATGTGAGTATGTGTGTGTGGTGTGTGTGTGACGTGTGAGTATGTGTGTGTGTGGTGTGTGTAGTGTGTGTGAGGGTGTATGATGTGTGTGTGGTGTGTGTAGTGTGTGTGTGAGGGTGTGGTGTGTGTGTGACATGTGAGTATGTGTGATGTGTGTGTGGTGTGTGTGGTGTGTGTGAGTGTATGTGTGTGAATATGTGTGGTGTGTGGTGTGTGTAGTGTGTGTGTGAGGGTGTGGTGTGTGTGAGGTGTGAATATGTGTGATGTATGTGTGATGTGTGTGTGGTGTGTGTAGTGTGTGTGTGAGTGTGTGTGTGTGAGGTGTGAGTATGTGTGATGTGTTTGTGATGTGTGTGAGTGTGTATGTGGGTGCGTGGTGTGTGTGTATGTGTGTAGTGTGTATGTATGTGTGTGTGGTGTGTGTAGTGTGTGTGTGGTTTTTGTGTGTGTTAGTGTGTAGTGTGTAGTATGTGGCTGTGTGGTTTTTCTTAGTGGCAGTCAGAGGTTTTGCTAAAATTACTGCTTGCTGCCTGTGTTCATAATGAAGGAAAAAGAGTCTTCATGTTCAGATTAGTAAATCACCCATGTAGCACTCTTTTCTTCAATAACTCTCTTGAATCCTACCTGTGAGCCCTTTAGGAAAACAATATTCAAAACGAAAAATTAAATAAATCAATGATCTTTGCATTAGAGAACTCTATGCTAACGATGTCCCCTTCTGTCTAGCTTTCCACGTAGAGTGTCCTGGGCTTCACAGGAGATTAGCTATGGTGTCATGACATAACCGAGGAGGATGGACAGCTTTCCACGGTTAGCCGTATCAACCATCTACACTACCTGGATCCTGCTGTTGCCCCAGTCCGCCACAATGATGTTTCCGTTCGAATCCACAGCTACACCTGTCGGCGCATTAAACTGCCCATTGCCTTCTCCGTTCGAGCCGAACTTCAGCATGAATTCTCCTTCCTGGTTAAATACCTGTGTGAAATATTGAAAGACTCTTTTATCGCAAATAGCTGACCCAACCACAGTGTTTAAAAAATAGCTGTCTGAGCAAGTTATTTATAACAAGTCCTGGGACTTGAGAAGCCTAGGAAAGTGGCCTATAGACTAGACCCCTGTCACTGTGGTTGCCAAATTAGATGTAATTATCATTTATTTATTACTCTTCTTTTTTCTGCCATTTACAACCAATTATGAAATTAAATACCTGTATTAATTTTTTATAAATTACAAAACATTATAAAAATATAAGATGTTATAAATAGAGCTGAATTTTTTTAAAAAAAATACTAAATGTTATTCTATCTTCAAATAAGTAGCTTTATTTAATGAATAAAGAAAAATTCAAGAACAGAGACTACATCTCTACAGGATGGATTGTCATTCAGCTTGGATCAGGATTTTGTTAAGCCAGATATTCATGATTTATTATCATTTTACTCTACCAACACAATAAGAACAAGAGGGCTGAATGCCGTACTTAGAATGCATTATGTGTGTCAATGTGTGCAGAAATATACAGTGGCCGTGGGCGAAGGACAGACAAGGACTGTTTTATTTACTTCAGAAGGTACTTTAGTTAAAATGGAGAAATTCAAATTTTAGTTATAAATTCTAAGGCCACCATGATTAGAACCAACAGAGGCAGGGCTGGAGAGATGGCTCAGAGGTTAAGAGCACTGGCTGCGCTTCCAGAAGATCTGAGTTCATTTCCCAGCACCCACAGAGTGGCTCACGACCACCTGTGTCCTCTTCTGGCCTGCAGACAGATCATTCATACATTAAAAAAAAAAAACAAACCAAAGAAGCAACAGAAGTTATTCTAAGTGCATAATGAAGAACTCTTAAGGAAATATCTCTGATGCCTGCTGTGATTAATCAGTCAGTTACTGTGTTTTACTGAATGTTCCTTGTGTGTGTAGTTTTTTTTTGGGGGGGCGTTCAAGACATGGTTTCTCTATGTACCATCCTTGACTGTCCTAGAACTCACTCTGTAGACCAGGCTGGACTCAAACTCAGAGATCCTCCTATCTCTGCTTCCCAAGTGCTGGGATTAAGCCACACACACCTGGCTTTACTGAATGTTCTTATTACTAGTGATATACTATACATATCAAATATCAGTTACAGGCTTTGGAATGAAAATTCCAATGACAGCACTGAATACATTTAATGTATTTAATGACAATACTGTAGTGAAAATTTTTATCTTGATGTTTCAAATGATATTTAATGTCTCTGAAATATTCCTGGGATGTCATTTTAAATGTCCATTATGGTGATGCTTAGATATATGAGAAGTGTTAACTTACACATTATGGTCAGGGCACCTTTAAAGTAAGTGTCGCTCACTTGTGGGCCTCAGAGGCTCACAGCTCTGAGCACAGATCTGACTGGAGGATACCTTTGAGTCCTCTTTGGTTCCTCAGAGACAAGCACAGTGAGCCCTTGCTAATATGCTACGTTACAAATGCCAGGGTAGGCTGGGTGTGCAGCAGGTGTAGCTAAGTGGCACAGCCCCTGCCCACCTTGTACAGAAGTCTGAGTTTTATCTTCAGCAATAAGAAAAGAGAAAAGGAAGGAAGGAAAAGAGAAGGGGAGTAGAGGGAGGAAGGAAAGGATAGGGAAAGGAGGAAGTATTTGAAAGGCTTCCTTCTTTCTTAGTCACACGGCCATTTTGACACAGCACTGCAGCTTTAGATGCCAACGGGCACATTTTTGTGTTGCTGGAGACTGCTATTCTATGCCCCTTCCTTTATTAATTCCTACATATGTTCTTGGTGGTCCTTAGTCCTTGCTTACTTTTTTAAATCCAGTATATTTTTCTCATCATAGGTGCATCTACTTCATATTGGAATAAAGAATGTTTTATTTCTGTTGTTTGGCTATTGTTTTTTTTTGATATTCATTGAAGAGAAGGTCTCAGTATGTAGCCAAGGCTAGCCTCAAGTCTCTGATCCTTCCTGCTCCTGCCAACACCTCTACCTTGGCCTTGTGAGCACTGGGAATTGCAAGCATGCACACTGTGCCTACCTGGCTTAGTTGTCTCATGATTAAAACAAAATCCTTGCAGTATCTCTGCTCTTCTGCATTTTACTTTCCTCGGTCCTAGCTGCCTGTAACCGTGGCAGGAAAGTAAGTGGGAAATTCCAGAAATAAGGCACAGTTTCAAGTAACGCCTGCAGCAGGATGCTGTTATAATTGCTCCATTTTTTTAATTAGTTATCACTATTAATTGCTACCTTTGGATCTGAAATGTGTCTTCATGGCTACATGTGTTGAAGGTCTGGGCCCCAAAATACAGGGATGCTCAGAGGTGGACTTTCTAGGACGTGAGTGGGTTCTAAGGCTCTGACCTCATCAATGGATTGATTTACTGACGAGCTCGTTACTGATCAGACTAGTAGCGGGTGGCTGAGACTGAAGGCAGCGTAACCTATCTGGATGAAGAAGGTCACTGTTACCAAGGTGTGTTCTTGGAGGAATAACTCATCCCCAGGCTCTGTCTTGGCCTTTCTTTCTCTTCGCTTCTGCAAGTAATTATGACCGAAACCCTGAGACCACGAACAAAAAGAAAGCTTTGCTTGGAGTTGTTATTCTCTAGAATTTTAACACAGTGACAGAAAGCTGATATGATTGCTTTTAGTACCATTTTTAGAAATTAAACTTAATTGTTAAGTATGTATGCAGAAGAAAACATAGCATCTATAGAATCTGGACTATTTGTGGCTTTTTGTGACTTGGTATCCACTAGGGGTCTTACAACACATCCCCGAATAACACTGTATAGCAGGTAGTTTTAAAAGAGAGAGAGAGAGAAAACCCAACTATAGTAGACTACTCATTAACTCTGACTTACAGTTTTTGTTTACTAAGCAAGAATCACCTGAGTTGGAGCTACTAATAACAGCTGTAAATGGGAAACAAAACCCATGTGTTCCCTGCAACAGCTGTCAGAGAAAAAAATAAGACAAATTGCTATGATGTTTTTACGATGAAAAGTGAGCCCAAATAGTTGAAATAGCATCTCTACACCCTGAGACCATCCCTTCTGGAACTTTAATGGTTGCAAACATCCTATCTTTTCTGCTTCCCCTCTAATGGCACCTAGTTACTCACACATTTCTCAGAAGAACCCAGTCTAAGAGCTGAAATAATTTTACGGCTTCGCGTTTTGTACGTGGATGGAGTTGCCATTTAATAATATTGGCAGTAATTCTTTCCTGATTTCGCAATCCTGCGCATGCTGGCTATCACCCCCACTTCAAAGTTTCTCCTAACCGGCGTAATTGTGGTTCCTCCACCTTGGTGCAGGGGCCTGAACCCAGCACCTGGAACACGATAACCACATACTGTACTGCGTACATTTCCTGTGCTGCTGTCTGCCTTGCATTTTGGTTACTTACAAAGGTTTTATCTCTTCCTAGAAAGTTGGTCAAGCCTGGTAACTAGGAGTCCTTAGAGATGCTGATACCAGGCTGGTTTACACAGGCTACCTGGAGCAATGGGCAGGACAAGACACTGTGGACCTTAACAGAAACATCAGCTTACTGTCCTGTGGTGAGTGGGCACGCTGACCTCCTACTGCTATGATCTGGCCCTGTGGTTAATGCCCTGGGGGGAGGGGCTTGCTATGTCCTAAGTGAAGGCAGAAGTGTGACCACGGCCTTCCTGCTGCCTCTTTGCTCTCCATTTCCCTCTTTATCCACCCATTCAGATAAACTTTCCCTACTGCCTCTTCCTTTTATCAACACACCTCCAGTGGAGTGGTGTCCATAGAGAACACAGCGTGTGTGTTTGATGCTAGGAAGTTACGAGGCCTGCCCACTAAGCAGCCACAGCGGAACAGGAATGGCTTAGGGAGCAGCAATAGAGAAGCAACAATGTAGCCCTTCCCCTTGTTCTGCCCCACCCACAACCCATTGTTTTCTACTCTTTTCAGGGGACTTGGCTCGTGTCAGAAAACTCAGAGCTTTTCCATTGACTTGGATGAAGATGCTAGGCTAGGAAATGAAGCAGAGAAAGGCCTAGAGTAGGGAAAACCTGTGGGATTGAAAGTCCTACCCCTTACTCGGCTATCCAAGTACTAACACCAATAAGTCCTCATTAACTCGGTTGTTCAAAGCATAAGCATTAGCTGTTGGCCAACCACACCGTGTGGTTTCTTCAATATGTCCTTTAAAGTAATATACTTTGGAAATTTAAATGAACATAAGAAAAACTTTAGCTCATCTTTACAATGAAAATCAGTATCATTTGATACACACAGGAAACAGGTAATTGTACAAATATTTTTCATTTCTTTTTCCCCCTGGGCATATGCCAGGGTTCCACCTTCAGTCCAAATAATGAACCCTAGAAACAAATGCAATTCTGGGATCCATATGCTTGCCAGCGTACTGCCGTGATTAACAGCATATCTTCAACGGAACAAGCATCATTCCTGGGGATGCTTTACCCACAACTACTAACTATATCAAACCACTCTGTCTCAGTTTTCCCATAAGAAAGACTTCAAACTGGGCCTCTCAAAGTAATATAGATGCACTACATTCTTAGAGGAGGCTGGGTTTCTGTTTGTTTGTTTGTGGTTTCTGTTTTGTTTTGCATTTTTGAGACAAGGTTTCTCTGTGTAGCCCTGGCTGTACTGAAACTCATTCTACTCTGTAGACCAGGCTGGCCCCAAACTCACAGAGATCCTACTGCCTCTGCCACCCCCTGGGATTAAAGTTCTGCACCACCACATCGTTGGCAAGGTCGTTACTTTCTGTCACACTGTGTTCTATATCACATGGAGTGACACGATGCTCTGTGTGCACAGACGCTGGCTGATTCCTGACCTGCCCCAGAGTCCGTCGCTGTAGCAGGGTTCTAACAACCTCACTTTTTTTTTTATTTCAGACACTTTTTTATTGTTCTAACAACCTTACTTTTAAAGGCAGCCGATCTAAACAGTGACTTATAGTTTGTTGCCTAGCAACCAACTCAAGTAGCAAGTAAGCTCCAGAAATTTCTGTCCCTATGTCCAAGCAACTGCTTTACAAAATCTTTAATCATGCTCACACACCCCAGTTTCCAACTAAGAAACTGACAGCCATCATATTTTATTTACGCCGGACTCTCCCAAGTATGGAAGGCCATATAAAAACCTTCCCACTTAAGCGGAAGTCAGATCCCTGTGGGCTAATGTCACTGAATTCTGAGGATCTGTACCAGAGCTGTGCGTTATTTCCAACCATACCACTTTCTCTGTAAGCAGTTCAGAGCTAACAACAGGCCTGCTGATCGTACCTTGACGGAATGATTATGGAAATCTGTAACGATGATCTCATTATTGCTATTCACAGCTGCAAAATGGGGACCTGCAACAAAATGAGGGGGAGAACAAATGAGGGTTCCAACGATGACAATGCATGCAGCACAGCACATGGGTAACACAGCACGCACCGCCACACGGCCACACAGCACACGGGTAACACAGCACGCACTGCCACACAGCACACGGGCAACACAGCATGCACCGCTGCGCAGTACACGGGTAACACAGCACACAGGTAACACAGCACACGGGTAACACGTTGACTTAATGAAGAAAGGGCAAAGAAACAGAGGCCCAGCTCACTGACACTCACTCAGCCAGACATCTAGCTCCAGACAAGCTGGATTCTGTACTTTCTAAACTTGAGGCCCAGCTCACTGACACTCACTCAGCCAGACATCTAGCTCCAGACAAGCTGGATTCTGTACTTTCTAAACTTGGGGCTGTGTGATCTGGCCTCTCCCCCAGCACACACAGAAGAGTGGCATCCTAATGAAGTATGAAGGACAGGAATTACTGGGGGACTTTCTCTGGACCACCCTCTGTAAGCCACACCCACTACCTCTTCCTTTTTTCTAAGTCGGGAGGTGATGGAGTCCTACAAAGAGAGCATTGTCATTCTCAGCTATGGGAAAGAGGCTCCAAAGTATAATTTTTCTTCTGGAAAAACTGGGCAGAAGATCTGCGTTTTATAACACTGAGTTGAGAATCGGGGCCAGACAGAGAGTGAGAGAATAACCACAAAGAAAGAAGATGCCAGCTAACGCTAAGTCCCCCAAGCAACCTTTTAAAAGGAAATCAATGGACTGTGCCCAACTTTTTCCTGCAGATGTGCGCATCCCAACAAGCCTGTGATCACAAAGTTGCAGAGCAAAGTAAAGCAGGTCGCCTTTGCTGCTGTAAGCAAATGCTCTACACTCCTGTTCTCTTATAGTAACCTACAAAGGTGAGATAAACGCCATCCCCAGGCTCCTTAGTGAAGCTGCATCCATGGGAAACAGTCACTCATTGCTCTTCACACTTGTGGGATTTTTAAAAAATATTTTATTTTAAAATGTACTATTTTACTTAATATGCATATTTAAAAACCTGACGTCTGCTGTGTGAGCCATCAGTAGAAACCATACAAAGGTTGTCCTTTCAAGTGAGCCTTCTTAGGACAACTGAGAAGTGCCTCCATGGCTTCTGCTTTGCTCCCATCCCGAACACTGTGCCCCAAAGACAGCACGTACACTGGGGATGGGGCGCCTTCAACATGCCCAAACATGCAAACGTGAGCAGAAGAAGCATAAAAGAGGGGGTTTACATATTACCGTCGAGTGTACCTGCAAACTGCCTGTCGCCATTTCCTCGGCTACCAAACCTGGTGACTATCTTCCCGTTCGGCTGGAAGATGAACACGCAGCAAGCCTTGTTGTCCACCACAATAATGTGCCCATTGCGGTCCACAGAAACTCCTTTGGGTCCCATCAGTTTTCCTGATCCGATTTTTGTCTATTGGAAACAAGTCCAGAAACTGAGTATAGACATGGGTTTTCAAAGCGTTACAGAACCAACCTGAAGCCAGGTAGTTATCTTAGAAAGCCATTTGCTGGAATGTTCTGGGTACCACGTGGAACCATGGTATCTGTGTCCCAGAAAACTGGCCCTGCCATATTCAGCATCTGCTACTGGCATTTATATAAAACCTTATTCTTAAGAAGTATTTGCCACCAAAATTGGGCCACAGTGCCCTTCTGAATGGACACTTGATGAGAGACCGCAGGGCCTAGAGAAAGACACCATACCCCTGCTGCTTGCTGTCAGCACATCTGAAGTCGTGCTGACAGATTCACTCATTCTCTTTAACCTTAAGATTCCTTATATTATTTTTCTAAAATGTTTTAAGAAGCAACTTTAATAACATCCCATGTTATTTTAGGAGCAAATGGTAAATAAAATAATGTCAAAGATTCAGTGTAAGCAAAGCAAACAGTTATCAAATGGAGACCATGGCTACTGCTGTTATATATCACACTCAGCACTAAAATCTCAGGCATGTGCCATTAAACCTTATTAGACTTGAGTTCTACATGGTTGGAAGTCACATCTGTCCCAACTAGCACTGTGTGCTCAAAGCCACCCACACTTACTGACATGTAAGTAGTACTTGACACATATTTGTTTACCACATTAAAAAACAAGTCTAGAATTATTTATAAGCTAATATACTATTTGCACATGTGTGTATATGTATTATGTGGGAAGGTAAATGTATGTTTGTGGTACGTGTGTGTGGAAGTCAGAGGTCAACTTTGGGTGTTGTTCACCAGGAGACACATACCTCGTGTTTTGAGGCAGAGTCTCTCATTGGCTTCCAGCTGGCAAACCAGGGCGGTAGAGACAGGAGGTAGGCCAGGGATCCCCTGGGATCTTCCCTTCTTAGCCTCACCAGCACACATTATCATCTGGCATTTTTTTAGCATGTGTTTTGGGGATAAAACTCAGATTCCCATGCTTACATAGCCAGTACTTTACAGACTGAGTCATCTCTCCAGCTGCCCAATCCTGACTAAATCCTCTAACTTTCACAGTTGGTGTGGGAGGTCCTTCTATGTGTTGCTTTTATTTAATAAGGGGGAGCAAAGCATTCGAGTTCTTCTCAACCATATGCTGCCATATACTTTAGTTCTGCGTTTATAGATTCAACTGTCGGAACACAGTCAAAAGAATGACCCATGGTGAACGATGCCTTAGGGAGAGGCTTCAGAGAAAAAGACACAGGGCCTTTGCTCTCAGGTGCATTTCGTGCCTTGGACTGTTCTTGGATGGGATTTTGCATCTTCTGTGACAAACATTTACATTCAATGTATAAGATATGTTGATTCTTGTTGGATATCAGAACACAGTTATAGAACCCGACCTGGTCAGTAGACCCTGGATCTGGATATGGCCTTCTGCCTGGCTTTGGTACTTTTCCAGATATAATGTATAGAACATGCCAGGCAATTGTATTTAAATTGTTTGTCCTGAGAAAGTTCTAGGAAAGAGCTGCTCTGTTAATATTTAGGATGTGCTTAAAGGTGTTTATTTACATGCTTTTCTTCCTTTCTTTTTTTCTTTTGCTTTTTCAAGACAGAGTTTCTCTGTGTATCTCTGGACAGTCCTGGAACTCACCCTGTAGACCAGGTTGGCCTCAAACCCGCAGAGATCTGCCTACCTTTGCCTTCCTGAGTGCTGGGATCAAAGGCGGCATGCACCACCATCACCTAGCTATTTTTCTGATCATGCTTCTGAGAACTCAAACAACCTTTTTGGGAACATTGCTTGCTTTGTTCTATTCATGTATAAAAATATACTGAAACCAAAGCAAGGTGGTCTACAGTATTAGACTGTAGTCTGCCCCATTCTTTCAGGTCCTCAGATCCCAGGTCCAGCAGACAAGATCTCCACAGGTCAATGAAAGTTGACTTTCAACCAACCTCCTATCAAAGATATTTGAGGGGGGACACCCCGCTTTTATCTCTACTGAATGTATGCAGACTTTTTTCTTGTTACAATTCCCTAGACAATACAACACAATAAACAAGGCACTTGCATTGTATCAGGTGTACGCAATCTAGAGATGATTAAGTATATAGGCGTGAATGGCAAACTGTATCATTTTGTATGAGAAACCTTGAACAATCTTGGGTCTTGAAGTTCATGGGGGATCCTGGAACCAACCTCACATGGAGACTGGACTTCTGGGAAGAAAAGTCAGACACCAGAGGCTTCAGCCAAAAAAGTGGGGTCAGTGAAGGCAAGAGGAATTCTTATGGTGTGGAATTCCCCTCTGTATGCTGCGAATACCATTGGTTAATAAAGAAACTGTCTTGGGCNNNTTAAATTAAGATGTAAGAGTTAGACAATAAGAAGTTAGAGCTAATGGGCCAAGCTGTGGTTTAATCAATACAGTTTCTATGTGATTATTATGGTTATGAGCAGCCAGGAACCAACAAGCGGCCTCCTTACTACACTCTTACTTCTTATTTTAGACTTTTTTGTACATGTTTTTAAGCCCATTTGCAGTGTCTTTTAAGTTAAAAATCAATCCCCACCAATTACATTTTCTATGTTCTACTCCAGAGTCCTTTCTGTCTCTATTTTAGCACTACCTGATCAAAATCTGTGAGCCCCAGTGAATGCTTTAGTTTGTTATTTATTTATTTTACTTTATGTGTATGAGTGTCTTCCCTACATGCGTGCCTGTGCATGATGTATGTGGTTAGTGACCTCAGAGATCAGAAGAAGGCATCAGAGCCCCCAGAACCACAGTTACAGCACATGTGGGTGCCAGGAGCTCTACAAGAACAACAAATGCTTCATCTACTGCATGGTCTCTCCAGCCTCCATGTATATCTTCTTAATTTCCTGATACAGCAATGGAGCTTTCTCCAAGCAGGACTTCTCATGAGAGGCTTTGTTCTTCCAAGTTTACAAATGACAGAGATTCAGATGTGACCTCATTAGAGCAGAGAGACACAAAGACATTGAAAGGAAACATTTTGCCTTAGGCCAGGGAACCGCTTGTGTAAGTTCGATTCTGATGCTGCAATGGAGCCCGAGGATCAAAAGGGCTCTAACATAATGGCATGGAAGGCAATCGCTCACGTGCTTTGAAGTCTGAAAGGAAGGTATCATGACAGATCAAAAGGAGAGCTAGCACCCTGTTCGTTACTGCCTAATACTTAACATTACAGACAACAGTATTTACTCAGAGTGACTCAACCATATAATAGCAAGTGGATAATTATCTAGAATGAAAACAGAAGCCAAAGGGTTATCTTAGTTCCACCATAGGATGCCAACTGGGCAGATCGACAAGCACAACTCAAAGCTGAAACCAAATGTTCCACTCCTCCTTTTGTTTCCAGTTCAGCTGCACTAAATTCTGCAAAGCTGAATAAGAAGCCATGGGTTTCGCCTCACTGTGTTTCCTTGCCATCTTAGAACAGTAAGAAACATAATTCAGAGTTTGTCATTAGACAGTCAAATGAGAGCACCTAACAAATGGCTTACAAATTCAAGTGGGAAAAGCTAAGACATTTTAGAATACAGTGGCCATAAAGGTCACTAGATTTGTGCTCATTTCTGACTACCAAAGACTCCCAAATGGGTTGGAAGGTATAAGATATGAGGGAAGATGAAAGAGAAAACAGTAAAGGGGCAGAGAGTGATAAACATTATACTATAAGACAGATGTCTGTAAAAATAGTAGTAAGATGCTACACATCTGAGATAATTAGGAATAAATACAAAGACTGTGCTGTGGTAGAAGGCAAGTCAGTTACTCTGTTGATTTCACCAAGTCCCATTAAAGAAGCAAAATTAATCATCTCTGGATGCTACATTGTAGCCTGCACATCTGGGTCTGGATACTACATTGTAGCCTGCACGTCTGGGTCCGGATAATACATTGTAGCCTGCATGTCTGGGTCCGGATAATACATTGTAGCCTGCATGTCTGGGTCTAGATGCTACATTGTAGCCTGCACGTCTGGGTCTGGATGCTACACTGTAGCCTGCACGGCTGGGTTGGGATAATATATTGTAGCCTGCAGGTCTGGGTCCAGATGCTACATTGTAGCCTGCACATCTGGGTCTGGATAATACATTGTAGCCTGCACATCTGGGTCCAGATGCTACATTGTAGCCTGTACGGCTGGGTCCAGATGCTACATTGTAGCATGCACATCTGGGTCCAGATATTACATTGTAGCCTGCACATCTGGGTCTGGATGCTACATTGTAGCCTGCACATCTTGGTAAACTCCTCCTCCCACCCCTCCCTTCCTGCAGTGGCCAAAAAATTTATTCATCAACCAATAAAAGCAACACATATACAGAAGAACATCCCACATCAGCTTACAGTTTCAGAAGGTGAGTCCATGACCATCATGGTGGCAAGCATGGCAGAAGGCAAGCATGATTCTGGATCATCAGCTGAGAGCTCACATGTTGAAGCAACAGCCACAAGGGAGAGCAAGCGCTAACTGGAATGATGTGGGCTTTTGAAATATTGAAGCACACTCCTGTGAAATACCTTCCTCAACAAGGCTGTACCTCCTAATCCTTCCCAGCCAGTTCTACCAAGTGGGAGCCAGACATTCAAATATATTAGACTATTTGGGCTATTCTCATTAAAAAAAAAAGCACACATAATTCCTTCTAGTTCCACCTGTGCTGTCACAGATAATAGAATTGCTTTCTTATGTTGCATTGTGCATGCCATGTTTTCTGGGTGAACTTTTTTTTTTTTACAGTACTCAGATTCTTTCATTGTGCTATTCCTTTACCTTAATGGGTTCTAATCAACATCTGTCTTAAAGAGGTTCTTGATGCAGTAGGGAACATCCCTCCCCCTGTCCTCTAGGGGGCACAAGTGCTTTACAGTGTTGACTGCACTGACTGCCAGCAGCGCCCAATTTTAAGACCTGTTCTTCCAAGTATTTATTACAAGTATTGAAATATCAAGTCATGAGCATGAAACGTCTCCATCAGGGAGCCCCTCTCTCTTAGCTAGCAAAGCTCAGTTTTCAGAAGCGGCTGCAGCATGGGCTTCCCATGTACAGATTAGTAACTGTTTTGCTAGAGTATGAAACAAGATATAAATAGATTTCTCCAAACAAGGACTTCTAAGATGAAAGCTATCAGTTTTCTTCATGTTCCTAGCAGAGCCATCATATTTGGGTGTTGGAAGATAAAGGAAGACAAGAGAACTTTCTGGATATAGGACCATTATATGGAGCGGTTTCTAGCAGAACAAAAAGTTCAGGGTCTCCTAGATACCCACGTGCAATAATGCAGTATTAAAGGAGACAATCCTTTATTTCTGCAGGTTGGAAAAGTATCGCCTCACATAAAACAAAGCCTCTAATCTAAGAGTAAGAACACATGTCACTCATCTCATAAATATCATCTTGTAAGTATCATGAGATGACCAGGACAACCCAAAGACTTCAAATACTTTCAGAGACCTAGTGAGATCTGCTTTCAAGATTCCAGAATGGGAAGGAAGGGAGGTCACTAGGGCATATCACTGAAGAAGGCCTTGGAGCCTGATGGCTTCCTCTTCCCTCTACTTTCCTGCTGCCATGAGGTCAGCGATTCCCTCCATCATGTGTTTCACTCTGCCACAGGACTGAAGCACATGAGCTAAGTGACAGTGGACTGAAAATTGTGGACCAAACTAAATATTTCCTAAGTCGATTTTCTTAGACAATTTGTCTCAGCAACAAAGAGCTGACTAACAGAGACCCCATGTTTACATTTCGAAAAAAGGGGCTAGAAGGGTATCGTATATAACACAAGAGGATCCCAGGGTGTAGGGGAACTGGCTCCATCACTAGGCGATAGCACATATCACATGACAGGATCCCAGGATGTAGGGGAACTGGCTCCATCGCTATACAGCCTCCATTTTCTTTTCCTTCCTAGTTCTATGTGACATTCTTTAATCTTGTGTTTTCAAGTTATAACAAATAATGTACAAATTCCTTGAACATTAGGCTTTTTCCCTTCAATGTGTGTGTTTTAAAGGTGAGAAATGTACATTATCACGTTGTTTCTCCTGTGTCTTCCACCACAGACCTGAGAAAGTAAAATGTATTTTGTGACAGTTTGAAAATTAATTGAGAATCACAGATTGCTACTTATAACCCTTTGCAGGAGACTTTGTTTCTTCTAAAATCAAATTGAAGTAACCAATATAGTTTTCCAGTGAGAATGACTTTTTTAAAGCAAGCAAGCAAACTATTGCTTTATAAAATAAATCACATTTAGAATACATAGGTATATGTGCATGTGTATGTATCTATATGCATATGCATATATATGTATGTGTGTGCACATGTATGTGTGCATTCGTATGAATGTGTGCAAATGCATGTGTGTGAGAGAAAGCAAGTTTATAAAATTATCACAGCTACACTCATTTTAAAAAATTGAGATTGATGACTCCATATGAATAATTATGGAATATTGGATTGATTTAAACAAAGAAAAACATAATTTAATGCCACTTTTTTTGTTCTTTCTACTATTTAGGGGCCAAACAGTGGTCACTCTTACCTTAAACTTTCCATCACTGGAGAAAATGCTAACCCACTTGTTATCATAATCTGCGATGATGATGTCCCCACTGGGGTGCACTGCTACCCCCGTGGGCCGCTGTAGCTGTCCAGGTGATCGTCCTCGGATGCCAAAGCGGCTTTTGAATTGTCCATCATTGGAAAATATCTATGCAATGAATTTAGATTCATTAGAATCTGAACTAGCACAAAAATCCATGGAGCAAGAAAAAGGCATTTGTCAAATACACTGTACATCAGAACATGCCAGTGCTGTTTAAGAAGGTCCCATGCACACACACACACACACACACACACACGTGCTCGCACACATGTGCACACAAGAAAACAAAATTAAAACAAACAAAAACAAAATTCTACATATTCCTTTTGTTTCTTCCCCATACCATTTAACTTTGCTCTAACACAGAGAAGCATACACCCATCTCTAGCCAACATGAGCAGTCAGAGGAACACATGTAGGGCTATACCTGCACGCACTGGTTATTACTATCCGCAATTAATATCTTTCCACTCGTAGATGCAGCTACACCCTGAAGGTTTGTGAATTCTCCTTTATTTCTTCCTTTGGTACCTAAGGATAAATGAGAGAAGCACGGAAATTAAGTTACAGAGACATAGATCAGGAAAAGAATAGTCTAAGCTTCCATAAGTAGCCTGAGAATACATTGTCTTTTTTCTTTCCCATGGTAGGGATGAAACCCATGGTCATGTGTATGCTGAACACATGTGTACAAAATTACAGCTACAGACTCTGCACTGCCTTTGATACATACAGACAGGGATGGGAGGAGGACGTCCCCTATGACTTAATCCATGGACTACTCACCCTCTCTTTCAGAGCAATAAAGTCTTTGCAAAATCATTTTCAATCAAATGCTAATTTTCTCTAATAAATTTGTAGCTGAGTATTAAAGTGATACAATTAATTAATGTGATATTAATGTAATAATTAAAATATATTCAGCTTTCACAAAGAAATAATAAAAAATATTCTAACCAGGGAGCTACAGCCAGAGTGGGCATGCATTTTAGAGTTCTGGCAGAATCTCACTCTCTTACTCAATAGCCCTCAGGGGATGCCTGGACATTTGATGTTCTGAGCACGTCCATCATCCACACTAAAGTCACAGACGTCATGAGTGAGCAGTGTGGTTTCATATGCTGGGCCCACTTCTGCATTCTTCTCTAAGTCTCTGGACTTCGACTTCAGTGGCTGTGTATATTCCTGATACCTCACCCTACTTGACTTGTTTATTTGTTTCTTTTTCTGACTGGCCTTGAGTTTGTTCCTGGCCTTAGTCTCCACAGCCCTGGGTTTAAGGTCAAACCTGTCCAACTTGGCCCCTGGACTCTTCGATTGCAAGGACAAATAAGAAGGAGGGACGGAAATAAGTGTCCCATCATTTGTTAATCGTTATCCCTTTTTATTTCAAAAGAATACAGAATATTAATGGGTGGAAACAAATCCAGTACCTAAAATTGACCTAGAAAGCTTAAATTTCAATTCCTAGTGAGAAAAATAAATTACAACTAATGTATATTAAAAGAGCAGTTTAATATCTTTTAGTCATCCATATAGTGACCGAGGAAAGAGGAGGCGGGCACACCAAGCGGGGCTGGTGTCAGGCTCAGGCTGACTCTTCAGAAACAGACCTGGGTTTAAGATTGAAACTGGTGATGGATAAAACTCCAGAGCAAATCAACAATAGAATGGCTGGGCAGGACAATTTGGGATCAGCTGGTTTTCAACAAACCCTAGTGACCATCATTGTAACAAAGTCAGGGGTCCTCTTAAGTTTGTGTCTTCTGTATCTAATGGCTGCAAGATTCAGATCCCCAAAGATAAAGTTGTGCATCACAAAGGAAGCCACCATTTCATCAGATGTATCACTTTGTCCACAAGGATCTTTGCCGAATGCATGAACACAGAACGAGTGAACGTGTTTTTCAAACGACGTGAGAGAAGGGCATTGAGTTGCCCAATGGAGCCCCAGCGAGGGACGGCTTGAACCCAGGAGTTCAAAGCCAGCCAGAACAACAACTGTGAGAACCAGGCTCACAACAAGTAAACAGACAAATGAAAACAAAGAAAAGGATAAACAAGATGAGTCGGTTTCTGGCCATACGGATGAGGAAGCCACAGCTGGCCCTGTAAAGAAGGCAGCACTCAAGCGATTCGTTTGGGGCTCCCTGCTGATGTACGAATAACTGGACACAGGAATACCGAACCAAAGAACAGGAAAAGAAAGAATTCTACAACGTTCACTTTGCAAATATCTTTTTTAAAGGTGGTAGGGCCAGTGCTTTGAAGAAAAGTTAGAACCCAAACCCCTGGTTTTTCAAAAATCCGCCTATCATCCCAACGTACCCAAGGGCGGGGTGAAGAAGGAGAATGACTTGAGACAGATAGTCCCTGTCCCAAAAATAAATAAATACATTTAAAAATTTATATATTAAAAAAGCATGAAGTTATTGGGAGGAGGCATCACAACCAGTTTTGAAAGCAAGAGTCTTGGTACCCACGGGTGAGATGTCTCAGGTCAGTCCCAGAAGCCTGGAACCCTCCGAACCATGTAAAGGTGGAAGAGAAAACATACACACAAGTTGTCCTTACACAATGCAGTGGCATGTCTCCACACACACACACACACACACACACACTAATAATAATAATAATAAATAATAGAAATAATAATTATTTCTATTTCTTGCTTTAAAGAGCAAGAACCTTATAACTGGGAGTGGAAAGAAAACAAAAAAAATGACCTTAAAGACAGCCAGTGTAGTAGGGCCTTGTGTATGTGGGTGATGGGGCATACAAGAGGAGAGTGGCTAAGAGACACCTGAGCAGACAGATGGATGTAGATCACTGTCCTTCAGGTTCAGGCAGGGACAAACATGGCCTGTGGGTCTCCTTCATTTAACCTTTTGTCTGTTCTGTTAAGTACAAAGGCCAATGTGTTTCTAGAAGACTCAGTGGGTAGCAGGAAATGGAGAAAACAGGGTTAGTGAGAGTAATCACCGTCTGGTTAAAAAGATTCCACTTGCTTAAGAGGACACACCGGTGGTGCTGGAAAAAGGAAAAGACAGGCACCCTAAACACCAGCACGTGTTTGTGCCGTACAAAAATGAGGCCACGTTTCTGAGCATCAGTAGAAACAGGAAATAACTGCATTTGGGGGCAGGAAGACATTTAGTTAAAGTCCATGTTAATCCAGTCAGAACCCTGGGGCGGAAAGATTCTGTCTTTCTGCAATGAATGCGAGGCTTGGAAGCCACCAACTCTGGGTCACCAGAGCATTGGAACAAAGCACACAGCTGAAAAGAGGTTTGGCAGGCTCAGCAAGGTCCCTCAGCAGGTAAAGCCATTACCACTCAATGTACTTGCAAGCCTGAGTTCCTATCCGGAATCCCACATACATAAAAGAAAGAGAAAATTGCCTCGTAAAAGTACTTATCCTCTGACATTCTCATGCATGTCTACTATCTCTCTCTCTCTCTCTCTCTCTCTCTCTCTCTCTCTCTCACACACACACA
>LOJH01009284.1:12758-33077 GCA_001685095.1 Ellobius talpinus
CTTTCTTTCTTTCTTTCTTTCTTTAATAGGGTCTCAAACTGAAGACCATATAATCATCTTGCTTCAAAATCATGAGTGCTAGGATTTCAGGTGTGAGCTAACATGCCCAGCTAAGTAGTATCCCTCACATCAAAGGGAGAATATTCTAAATTAAAACACAAAGTACAGTTGTTTCAGAGGGTACTAATTATTAATCCTCCATAAATTCTCTTTACATAGAAATAAAACTCTGTTCCAGTAATATAAACAAAGTACAATTATTGCTGAAATCCACAGATATGCAAAGTAATCTGGAATGCTCTCACCCTGTCTCTGTCATCGATGGATCCAAAAAGGAGGACTAATCAGACTTCATAAGCATAGGAAATAAACATCTATTATTTAAGCCACCAAGTCTGTGGCTTTCAGTTATAGAAACCCTAGCCATTAAAGACACTGTTTTATAGTGTAATGAACTCATAAGATAAAGATTACCCACCTTCCGTGTGTAGACACAGAAGTAATGTAGAGCTAGAATTTAAACACCAAGGGTTCTATACTACAAAATCAGATGTGAGAACTTTAGTCTCTTTAGGTTTAATTTATTGCATCTGGAAATTTGGCCTGGTCACAGTAACTATAATGTATTGAAGCTGGGTGTTGGGAGCATAGCACAAAGGTCCTCGGACCCATAGATCTCCAGAGAAAATGGGAAGGTTAAGCATAAAGGACTGTTTACCCAATGGGAAAAATGAAAAACCTGTTCTTCCCTACAGAAATCTGAGAATTAGAAGTTATTAAAGCCTGGTGACCTGTGTTGTCTGTTGGACTAGGCCATATCAAGCTCTTGCAACCAAAACTGGAGGTGACTAGTAATCTAAATGACCCTAATAGCCAGAGACTCCCCCAGCTCCCACAACCTGACCCAGAGATGGCTAATAGCACAAACGACCACTGTGCTACCTGTATGACAGAGACCAGAGAAGGACAGACCCTTAGTCCCTTAACCTAGCACAGGCAGCCTATCTCTAGACCCCATCTTCTTGGAAGAAATGACTTGTACCATGAGTTGAGTTTCAATGTAATTACACTTTCTTGTGCACTGGAGATTGTATCACACCAGGAAACTTTTTTCAAATTATACTAGGCTTAAATACATTGGGAGTAAACCACCCATTATTAGACATCCTGAAGTCTAATCCAGGTTGAGAAAGTCAATCTTTAGCAGGATTTGATTCTTATCTCTATGTGATTCACTTCCCTGTATGGCACCTACAGGGATCCCCTCAGCTGGGAAAATTAAAGAATGAAGAGGAGAAGCTCTGATAATGCTTGGCATAAACAGCTCAGTAAAGAGAAATTATTATTTTGAAAGTATCTATTACTATCCAGAGGAGATTAATAAACCAATTACTGTAGGTTCAGTCATACATCAATACTACTGAACTGTGACATTAAATAAAATGAATGACTTGAAGACTTTGAACAATTCATACAAGATCTTTTCTAAAGTGGGACCACTTTTGATATATAACACAGATTAACACTTGCCCGAATTCAGATTCTTAAGTGATCCTTCATATCCCGGGAAAGGGACCAACTTACTCCAAAAAAATAAAAAATAAACAAAAAGACCCATACATTTCCCCATGGGGAAAAAATGACACCTTCGGCCTTTTCTTGCTTATTTATAACATAGGCCTTCCATATTTCCGTTTTCGACCTCTTGGGTTACAGACTGAGCTGTCCTGTTCCCACTAAAACAAAATGTCTCTTAATCAAACTTGGGTTCTTTTCTTGTGAACCCAGTCTATTGCCCCAGTGGGCACACAGCCCACTGTCAGCAGCACCCCTAGGGAACTGAGTCACATCAGATGAAAACATGCTTTAGTCTGTGTTCTGTAACCACCAATCCTCATTCATCACATGTGACCATATCTGTACATCCTTGTTTCCTTGTGTCTAACCTCTTCAGACAGTTTCTGTGTCAGCCAATTCCCGATCCTTATAGCAAACACATGAAATGATTAATTTAATAAAGGCAAGGACTCATTTGGCTTACTGCTTTCAAGGTGACTCTGTCTTTGGTCCTCCTGTCTTATGTCTGTGGTAGCATCTATTCCTCATGCCCAAAAAACCTGTCAGAGAAAAGCTATTCACTTCCTGCTTTCAAAATAGAAAAAAAAGAAACTGTCAACTGTCCTCCCTGAGGCCACACTGTCTAGCCTGTATCCTCTTAAGCCCCACCTCCCAATGGTACCACCATCTCCAATAGTGCTAATCAACAGGCCACAGCTGTAACACGCGAGCCTTTGCAGGATTTCTGAGGACACCAAATGAAGCCATTGCTGATCTTGTGATCATCTCATTCACCCTTTCGTAATAATTTGGAATAATCTTTTTCTACCCACGTCTGGATTCATTTTTAAGCTTGCAAAAGAAACCTGGAAGAAATATTTGTTACGCCCCTCAGGGAGTTCTAGGTTAATTGGCTGCTAGGATTGTTCACCTCCTTTCCCCATGCCTGCCACTATGTCAGACTTTCCTAGTGAAATTGAAAATTGATGGGCAAAATAAAATAATACATAATCAAACTAGAGACATGTTTCTGCTTTGTAGGAAGATGCTTCTCTAGAGTATTTTCTGCTTAATCCAATTTGAAACATTCTAATAAAATTTCTTTTTATTCAGAACCTTTTGTACAGCTGGAAACTGAACTATTTTGCCAAAGCAGTTTTAGGGTGATATTAGAAGGTATATTCTAAAAGTTAAATCATCTTCACACTAGGGAATCAGGGATATGATTGTATAGACTTGCAATTGGCTAATCAAAAGGTTCACATATTAAAATGATGAGGTTGTTCACCAGAGTATTATTTTGTGCTCAGAAGATAGGTTCTAGTTTGGATATCCTGGAGAAAGCTATGACTTAGAGTCTTGTAGTAGAAGTTGCCAGTTTTGTTTTTCTGTTCTGTAACAGCTTGGTGATATACAGCTTTAATTGCCTCACCTAGATATCTGGGCAATGCCACTTCACCTTACTCCACAGTGAGAAGAACTGAGTGTGGGCCAAGTGCTAAACTATTTATTAATAACATTCATCCTCTGTCCCAGTGACTGAGAGAAAGACCCGTTTATCTCTGGACGAAATCTTTATTTTACTATTAATTTTTTTAAAAAAATTAAGTTCAGTGTCATTTATCACTCAATTTTGTTGAAATAAAATTAGTATATACAAATTGTATGTAACTGATACATAAGGTTTAGCTAATATGCACACATGCATGCATGCATATATACACATACTTGTTTTACTAGTTCTGTATAATAGATCACACAACACAATATCTTCACAGTGGTTTGTGCCCTTTGTTTTTATTTTGTTTTTTGTTTTGTGTGCACATAGATGTGTATGCTGAATGTATTCAACGTGAGATGGACTCATAAAATTTTAAGAACACAATAACTTTTTGTCCATTATATACACCATGTTGTTGTCAGATCTCAGGAATATACTCTTCAATAATGATAAATTCTTATACATTGAATATTTCAAAACTCAAAATTATTTTTTAATGTTTCTTTTTTTAAAATTTTGCCCAACTGTAATTGAAGATTTAGAAAGTTGAGGTAGAGGTAGGAGGATTGTGGTGAGTGAAAGACCAACTTGGAATACAGAGCAAGTTTTAAGTTTCATAATATCTTTTCAAAATTGTTTTTATTGAGCTATATATTTTTCTCCGCTCCCCTCTCTTCTTCTTCCTTCCTCTCCTACCCTCTCTCGTGGTCCCCATGCTCCCAATTTACTCAGGAGATCTTATCTTTTTCTTCCCATATAGATTAAATCCATGTATGTCTCTCTTAGGGTCTTCTTTGTTATCTAGGTTCTCTGGGGTAGTGAATTGTAGGCTGGTATTCTTTGCTTTATGTCGAAAAGCCACTTATGAGTGAGGACATATGATGTTTGACTTTCTGGGTCTAGGTTATCTCACTCAATATGATGTTTTCTAGATCCATCCATTTGCCTACAAATTGCAAGATGTCATTATTTTTTTCTGCTGTGTAGTACTCCGTTGTGTAAATGTACCACATTTGGCTTATCCATCCTTCAGTTGAGGGGCATATAGATTGTTTCCAGGTTCTGGCTATGACAAACGGTGCTGCTATGAAAATAGTTGGACACGTGTCCTTGTGGTATGATTGAGCATCCTTTGGGGATATACCCAAAAGTGGTATTTTTAGGTCTTGAGGTAGGTTGTCTCCTAATTTTCTGAGAAATTGCCATAATGATTTTTAAAGTGACTGTACCAGTTTTGTTCTCAAATTTCAAGTGTCTGCATCATAGAATTTAAAGTAGCAAGCACACGGAAAGAGAGGGAAGTGAATAGACAATGTCTGGTTGGCTTCCCTTTTCTCACCTGAATGCCTGATAGGTCTTTGTTTATAGTGTTTACTTGTTGGACAATTTGTCCAGCTTTGGGGAAGATTAAAAATTATTCAGCAACTCACCCAGGTCCTCTGGCTATGACAAATATGTTTGCATTTCTGCAGGTCACTTCCTCCTATATCCCAAATCTTACTATCACATTTTCTCCAGTCCAGTACATCAATCCTACAAGCATGTTTTGTGAGCTTGTATGCGCTCCATCCCATGTCACTTCCACTCCCTCATGGAGCACATAAGGCTCACAGGAGACACTTTACCCATCCTGCTTCTCTCCCTTCACTGTTCTGCCTCACATTAACCACTTCTTGCCCTTTGAATTTTTCACATCAGAGTCAAACACCAGTCTGTTGTGTTACCTCAAGATCTGGGAATATCCAAAACTCTCAGTCTTTGTATCTTTGTCTCTCTTTTTCTCTGTGCCTCTGTCTCTATAGGTCTCTCTCTCACTCTCACTCTGTGTGTGTTTGTGTGTGTGTATGTGTGTATGTGTGTGTGTTTGTGTGTGTGTATGTGTGTGTGTGTGTGTTTTGCTGGTGTTTGAAGCCTATGACTTGTATCTGCTAGCTAAGTCTGTACCATTGAGCTACAACTCAGCAATCAACATCCCTTTGCAATTAATTTTAAAGGTTGTTGTTTGCTTTAGAAATAAAGAGGGTAGGGAAATCCTTCCAGTTCTTCTCCTTGAGAAAGAATGGGAACAAAAACGTAATACCCTTAAGTTAAAATCTTTCCCCACTTTTTAACTCAATGTGTGTAAACTGCTTCTGAGACCTTATAATTGGCTTTCAGCTGTCCCAAATTTGCAAGTTCTGGTAAATGGAGGCTTTTTACCATCTTTCTCTCTCTCTCACTCTGTCTCTCTCTTGCTCTCTCTCTCTTTAAATATATATGCTAATAACTAATTGTTATTAATACACTGTTGAACTATTAATGATTTTCAATTATTATTAGTAGCAACAGTTAAAAATGAAATTATAGTGATGGTGCTATTTCCACAATCAGCGCTAACTCACCAATGTAAAGCATTGCTTTAAGTGACCTCAATGAACACAAAAGACCTACAATGGAAGAAAACAGAAAGAAAGGGATGCTTGTTTGTACTCAGCACAAATTTCAGAATTCTGGGATCAAATGAAGTGCCTTGTGTCAGTTACACCAGCAATTTCAACTTTCTTCACAATTACTTCTCTTACTGACTGAATAAAATAAAACTAAATAACAGCATCAAACAAAAAAAATAAAACAGCTATACTTAGATGTTATTCACCAACAGGCTCAATGATAAACACTTCAGTATTTATGATCTCGATTGGAGGTCATAGTCCTTCATGGGAGGAGCATTAATACAGCAGATCTTGTTATACTGAACATCAAGAACCACAGAGAACTGAAAGGACAGGATGTAGCTGTTGAGGACACAATTTTCACGTTTCCATGGCCATAAAAATTTGTGCTATCACGTAAACATTCAACATGTTGGGGAGATTTTGTACAATCTGTGATATAACCACATTAAAATGACAAAGGGTTATAGGTATCTTATGATGTGAAATGTATTTATCTCATCTCATATGGTCACCTAAAGTCTTAACAGTTCCATTATTGTCCCAAAGTCTCAGTTTAAAATTTAAAGTCAAAGATAAAACAAAGTCTTATTTTCAAGCTATTATAAAATACAAAGAAAGTTACATATTCCCAAAAGCATTCCCACACTTTCTCTGTATATGTAAGAGAAAAAGGAAGGAAAATAGCAAGGAACTCTGAACCAAATGAATATTGGAGGCAAGATGACCAACCTATGACTTAATTTTCTTTATGTATCTAAGGGACATAGAGTCATGTTGTGTCTTTAAGGATTTGAGCACCACTACCCATATTTTCTTTACCTTTTTATAGTTCATAAGTCCACTATCTGAAGCTGGCTGTATTCAATACATGTAACTTCCCCTGGATGACTGTTCACATTCTGGCATCTCAAACACCTTTCACTATTTATGGTGGAATTGGTTTCACCTTCATGTCTTCTCCTATCAGCTTTTCGGGAACTACAACTCCAGTACATATTACCTGGACCCCCAGACTTTCTTCTGAAATAGGCTTGGAAGTCTCTATGATCCTATATCTCCCACATTGTGCATGCATTTAAAACTGGGATCATGTGGACAAACCCAAGGTATGCAGTCAGCCTGAGTAGCAGCTGTGCCCTCGTTGAACCATGTCCAGATTATCTTCTAAGTACCTGGGTTGCTAAGTATGGTGAAACAAATTCGGGTGAAAGATCTTTATGGGCAACCTTACTGAGCCCAGAGGTTCTCTGTTCTCTAGAATTATCTTTGAAATTAGTCTTAAATTTCAAACCCATGAACCTAGGAGGATTAGACTCTGACCAAAGATTAGAATTTCCTCAAGGTGTCTTGTTTTCCTGATGGAAAGTACTTGGGTCATTTTTAATGGTGCTAATTTTTTCAGAAACCAAGTCTCTCTTTGCCCAAGTCTGAAATATTTTTCTCCACTGACCAAAATGTAAATTTTAAAAACATTGCTCTCTGCTTTTAATTGTGACTGTAATCTTGTTTAAATCACCTAGTATTTACCGTGCCACAGGCTGAATGATGGCCTGTTTTGAAATGTTTCTCATTATTTTTTATTAGTCTATCACATGTAAACTCAGCCTATCGTAAAATCTTAAGACATTAACAAATTATAGCCACAGTATTTCACTGAATGGAGCTTGAATGGACTCTTCTCCAAGTTCCAATAAAGTCCTTTTGCCCATCTGAATGTTCTCTACTGTAGCATTTACACTGACATTCTGTCTCACCAAAATGCCCCTTTAATCTCTGCTTTTAGCTTTTTATACCTTCTCTAGCCTGATTCTCTAAACTTTTCAAATTTTTCCCATGAGCAAACTCCAAAGACTGCTGAAGCATAGAGAAGCACTTCAAGTGCCTACTTTCTGTCAGTTGAACTTTCATTGCTTTGACTAAATATCTGAGACAATGTTAAGTAGTAAGGACTTCTTTTCTCACATTTGGGACTTTTTAGTTCATGACAGAAGGAAGGTATGTATCATGACACATATGATAACAAACAGAAAGCAGAACAGAGTAGGCACCAGAATGGATCAAGAGAGGACATGTGTTGTGGAGCTGAATATTTATTTAAAACTATGTAAAGATGTATTGCTGTTTCACCTTGCCTGCCTAAGGCACCTGATTGATCTAATAAAAAGCTTAATAGCCAATAGCTAGGTAGAGGAGGGATAGGTGAGTCTGGTGGGAAGAGAGAAAATGGAGCCAGCCAGCCATACACAGAGGAAGCAGGAAAACAGACTAGAGAGTACATAGATAAGACAGCACATAGATTAATAGAAATGATTAATTTAAATTTTTAAATGCTTTAGCTAGAGGTCAATTATCATTATAATTATTCATAATTAACAATAAATCTCTGAGTTATGATTTAGACACTGGAGGTCTAAGACAGTCTGCTGTAGACATGGCCGCAAAAACATACTTCTAGTGACCTTTCCTACAGTTAGAAGCTACCTTCTAAAAATTCCACCACCTCTCAATGAGATGCCAACTCAGGTCCAGACATTCCACACATGATTCACACATTTCATATTTGCAGCATAATACGCAGGTATGTTGAGAACTTTTCCAATGTCAGTATTTCACAAATACAATGGTGGACTACACATATTGATAAATTGGCATGTGGTGTTTGTACTCACTGAAAATCTGACTTTGCTATCAAGAATACCCCTTCTCCATTTCAGACCCTAGCATGTTTCTGTTGTCCGAGATTTCTGTCCCATCCAGTCCCACAGCTGTTCAGATCCAAAGAAACACACAGAGGTCTACATTAATTATAAACTGATTGGCCTATGAGCTCAGGCTTCTTATAACTCTTATAACTTAAATTAGCCCATAATCCTTGTCTGTGTTAGCCATGTGGCTCGGTAACTTTCATCAGTGGGGCATTTTCACCTTGCTTCCTCTGTGTCTGAGTGATGACTGCAGACTGCATCTTGTCTTTTTCCTTCCCAGGATTCTCCTGTTCTCCTTCCCCACCTCTACTTCCTGACCAGTCACCCCACCTATACTTCCTACCCAGTCACCAGGCCTATACTTCCTGCCTGGCTACTGGCCAATTAGCATTTTATTAAACAAGTACAAGAAACAAATCTTTACAAGGTAAAATCATTGTCCCAGGGCAAGTTTGTCTCATAGTGTCCTTTAAGGTTCCTTGCCTGGGGATGTAGGTGGGCTTGTCCTCTAACTCCTTGACAGGGAGTGAAGAGAACAAGAATATAGTCCAAGAATTAAAGGCACAGTGCCCTTCAGAACATCTAGATGATAAACTATTTCCAACATAGGCTACTGTTATTTATCCAGTGGCAAATGGCTGGAAGCTGTGATTGTGAGACAAAGCTTGATTGGGGACGATAGCTGAGTGTCTCAACTTTGGCGGTTAGATTCTTCTGCATGCTTTGAACACTCAAGTTGATAATGCTTTGTCGTCTGTCTCTCTGTCTCTTGCTATATGCTTTTACACTTGGCTTGCTATATACTTAATAAACTCACTCATTCAAAACTGAATGTATAGGTATCATAGCTAATTCTCCAGACAGTATAGAACAGGAGAGAAGAGTTAATAGCTTGGAAATACAAGTGTACAACATGTGTCGTTTAATCTGACTTAAGAACAAAAGTTAAAGTTTTTCACATGGTTCATCAAAGATACAAAAACTCATACTTAATAATTTGCTAATATATTTAAAAGTTTATTTTGGTAACAAATAAGAGAACATATATTTTACATCTTTGAGGACAAACAAAGAGCCACCCTTAACTAGAGCTTTAGAGACTGCATAATAAATGCTCTTAGATCCCCATCTGAAGTTCACCATTGTTTGGCAGAGAGAAAGAGAGCAGACATCCTATTTAAGAGGTAAAGAAGTGGCATGTATGATCACTGTTTACTAAGCTGTATACACGCACTTCCCCACAGACTATCCGGTTCTGTGAGGTAGAAAACAGAAATTCTAAGACCAAATAGATTTGTAGAACAACAGATTAACTGGGTTTAAATCCTCTATCTTTGAAGTCTTCCTGATACAATTGATGTTTCAAAGAAAGACAGCTTCAGTTCAGCTCCACGGTCTTTTCATCAAAGAAGTCTTTTGTTCCCTGATCCACTCTCTGGGCCAAAGGACCAAGTTTCCAGAGAGTAGTGCCAGGGTCTGGGGAAGCATCTTTGAGGAACAGCTATCCAAATGGCCACAGGGCAGAAGCTACTGTTCTCATAAATCTATTTTAAATGTGTTTATTGGAAGGGAAACAGAACAAGGACTGTGGGGGCTTCTCGTCCACAGAAGAATCGTCAAAGCGTGTGTCTGGAGAGAGGCAAAGCGTTTGAGTCAGATGTTTGATCAGCGGGATCGCTGCATAATGAGGTTGCACATTCCACCTCCGACTCTGATGTGTGTAGCTGGAAACTGGCGCTAAGACGTTGGCTTCTTTTTGAATCTTTTAAGTGATAAATGCTTATTTTTTGGCACTGAAAGTCGCAGTCTTTTTTTTTCTTTTTCAATAGCAATTTTCCAGCTGAAACAGCTCATCATCATGATAAGCACAGAATGTGTGCTACAGACAACCTCCTCTGCCATCTGTGAAAGGAGCACACACAGTAGGAGGGCATGACGGCTACAATATGCGGCACCGCCTAATAAAAACCAGCTAAGAACAGCTGTTAGCAAGAGGAGTGCTCCAGTCCCTTCTAATTTATTCATTATTTTACATGCCAAAGTGTTATCGGAGTCCCATCAACTTTGTTTCATATTAAAGGAATTTCACATAAGCTCTCCTGAGAGAAGCAAGCTCCTCAGGCTACCCCTAAAAAGAATCCAATTAAGATCTCTTTCACAGAAACTGACTTCCTAGGATGCCAAGACTTGACTTTGCTCTTAGACCCTCCTGTCACATGGCTGAGTGCAACAAAACTGTTGGGGATGTAAGGCTCAAGTTGACAGCTCAGAGACTGAATGTCCCTGTGCTATACACCCTTAGAAACTCATCCTGAACTCCTTTGACCCCTCCTGGTCTTCTTGGATGACCTCACAATCTCAGCTATAATCAGCGTCTTTTGAATCTGTTCTTAATTCTAGATGAAAGTAGTTCTCAGAATGTCTTAACAGCATGGATTCCTTACTTCCTAATCCAAGGGACTTAAAAAAAAGTTCAGGATATTCTGATTCTATATAAATAATAGAAAGTGAAACATGAAAGGGAATTAACAGTGACTGTTTCAACCATTGGGGTAATAGTGAATTATACTTTAAGTTTTCTGAATTATTAAATAACATTGAATGAGCTATATTCTTACATTGTACGGACAATACTTTCTAATGTATGAAGTTGCTTTTGCCATATTATGCCTTTGACATTATAACAAACTAGTGAGAGACAATATAATTAGTTTGAGGTCAAATAAGGTGCTTGATTCAAGAACACTTAGCTTAAACGGAATAGTAAGTGAGCCATTTGATGTCAGGATGTTTCAAAGGTCAATATTTGTTGCCCAATCTCATTCATTTGCTTCAAAATTTATGTTTTTAGACATTGATCTTTAGATATGCTTGAAAGGAGCTGTATTAGGAGAAAATGTGCAAAGACTACTATTAATTTTTAATGTCTTGGTGAACAATTTACTTCTTCAGCCTGAAATGAACTTGAAGAAATAATAACATTTTTACAATTTCATCAGATAGAGCAGTGACACAACAAAATAGGTTTGTGGTATTTGGCTATTGCCATTTTACATGTACTTAATGATCACAAGCATAGAAAGAGGGAGCAGGCAGACAGACAAAAAGAGAGAAAGAGAAGGAAGAGGAAAGGGAGGAAGAGAGAGAGACAGACAGAGAGAGAGACCTTTCCCAAGATTCATGTTATATTGAATTCCTATTATGGCTATATAAAGAGAGTAGAACCTTCAGAGGATGATGAGATCTAGAGAGAGTTACACCCCTGAATAAATTTGTTACTCGTAAAATTGCCAAAAAATAAGTTCTGTTCCTTCTTCTATTGGAAGACACCACAATGAGGTACCATCATCAAAGAAATAAGTATGGGACCTCCCCAGACACCAAATGCTAGCTTCTTGATATGTCTTCTTAGGCTGTAAAAGAGTAAGAGATAAATTTCTGTTCTTTATTAAATTATTCAGCTTCATGTTTTAACAGCACACGAAGAAAAAAATCTCTATAACATGCATCTAAGGTCATTTGCCACTTATCTAGTAAAAGGCGATACCAGAAGTTAAATCCAGGATCCTCTGTTGCTTAAAAGCTAGAGTTCATCACCTCAAATGTAGGAAAGATAAAACAGTATTTCTGCATACATGACAGACATCACTGATCAATTCTGGGACTCTCAATATATTTTGGTCCTGTTTGAATGTGACTTTCCCTTCAAACAGCTCTCTAAAGAGCCATGGTGAATGGATGATACAGTTCAGATACAAAAATCAATGACCTTAGTCTTTGAACAATACTGATTTTAAAATTTGTTGTTAAAAAATCAAGATGTACCTTGTAGAAACAAAAGGATGTAGAAATTTCTAACATATTTTACAATCGATGATTAATCATTATTTATACAACAGAGTGGTGTGTCTACCAGGATAATCTGTGTTTCAGTGAGTTTCACAACGGGGGTTAAGAAGGCATGTAAACACTTTATGTGTTCTGTGATTTTACCAGTTCTTACAGAGAAAGGAGAAATTTTAAAAGGGAGAAGGAATGAAAGACAAGCGTGTCAACACACACATATGCACACACACAACGAGATCGTGTTGGGATTGTGGAATCAGGAATGTTATGACTATATTCCCAAAGTCTTTTAGAAAACATAAGAACAATCTCATTTCTTAAAGAAAGCTGTAGTCTCTTCCACTGTTTCATTAACAACTTTGCCTTACACTATAAAGATAAAAAAATAAAACATTTAAGAGGAGCCCAAGAATGAGCTATAATTAGACATCAGTACATAAGACTCTCTGCTGTTTGTTTCAAGTGCTATTGTAATGGCAAATACACACACACATACACACATTTGCGAAGATCTCCAGGTAATTATGATTTATGTCATGATGATTTCACTGGGGGTATTTATAAAGGTCTCTGATTATTAATGAGCCTTTACTTTTAGTAGCAAAGTAGAAAGATGTCAGCCTCCTGCTGGAATTCCAGCTCAACAACTTATGCTTCAAAACAATCTTCATTTAAAGTGTGGTACAGGAATAGTTCAGACTCAAGGAGACTTTACAAACCTCTACAGTGTCAGTTATAATGATTTGTTTCTTTCCAGTTCTAAGTGCTTTCATTTTGATAATCATAAGCTCTAGTTCTCTTTCTACACATGGTTATTATCATACTTTGTCTAACTGAGAAGAATGCAAAGATCTGTTAGAAGTCATGTCTGCACTCAATGAGGGTATTTCTAGATGAATCTCATCTCTGAATTTGTAGTCCAAAATTTTACCAAAGTCAGTTTCCCTCCTTCATGTAGGTGGGCCTTATCCAATATGTTGAAGGTCTCAACAGATGACAAGGCCAAATAAGAAAGTAAGAAAGGATTATTGGTCTGTCTGACTGACCTTCCAGCTAAGCCTGCATCAGTCTCAGACTCACACCACGAGTTCCACAGTTGGCTGCCTTGGTTTCCACAGTTTCAGACACAAATTATGTCATGGTGACTCCTGAGTCAGTTTGCTGACTAAAGATCTTAGACTTCTCAGCCTCTGTAATTACACTTAAAAATTAATAAATTAATTTAATATTTGAAATAATAAATTTATAAATAAATTTAATTAAGTAAATTAATACATGCAAATATTATATAGCAGATGACAATTTTATATAAATACATACTTTTATATTTTTAAAGATATTTATACACATACTCATATATGTAAACATACTTATATAAATTTAAATATATTCATGCACACATGTATGTATCTATCTATATATAGATATATATGATGTACCTCTGTGCATATGTCTCTAATTGTCACTGTTTCCTCTAGAAGATAAAGATTAATACAATGATGATTTTATCTCCACATCTTTCATTTATTTTACATTGTTAAATCATCTTTTTTAAGAGCCTATTTTATTCCTTGTTATTTCAACTGTAATTTTCTCATTTATTTCTCCTCACCAAGTCATAAGGTTAGATTATATTGCATTTCCATCGTGTTTGCATGTCTCGAGTTTGAACTTACCACATCTACAAACAAGACTGCAAATTACTCGAATAATATGGCAAACTCTGAAAAGTAAGAAAGAATTCTTCCCTTCAAGTGAATCTTGTTTTCATAAGAAAGTATTAATGGCGGCGCTTTTGTCTTGACAACTACACTATTGTGTACAGAGTTCAGCCCTGGTGTACGCTTTACAAAAACTGGTTGCTCTTCTCATCGTGTGCACTAGGTGTCCCCATAGCGCCACACTTCCTGAATTCACAGGCAAGAGAAGGCGAAGATCCTGCGGACGGGGGGTGGGGGGTAATTTATAAGGGATTTACAGTAATCCGCTGTGGGCATGCACTTTTAAAACAGCAGGGGAGATAGGCAATAGCAGACAGCAGTGACTTGGGGACCAAGGAAGGGTATTGGAGGATTTAGGGAAGTTCTATGTTGTTTATTCCTGTGCATCAGGACTCTCTGCTGAGCTTTCCAGGGAACCTTGAGCAAAAGTCAGCTTCCTCTGCTTTCAGTGAAAGTAGATGCGGCATGTTTTAAGGTCATTGCACACCTCCACAGACACTTCAAGGTTATCTCTTCTGCATTGACAAATTTTAAAAAACCAGCGAATGCCATAAATCAAGTTTTTCTTGCCTAGCATTTTTTGGGAGAAAAAAAATGAAACAAAAATAAATATCTAGCAAATATTGGTATTTTCCATCACCACTATGCGCCTGTGATCTGGGGTTGTTGGAGGGGCCGCTAAAATGCTAATGGAACACAAGTAAGCATAGGGCCTAGTTTCAGGAACACTTGTATCTTACAATGGTAGGAAGTTTACCCCAGAAATTATAAGATTATAAAATCATCCTAAGTGTTTTCAATTCTGATGGTCAAGTTGACACTTTTTCAAAACAGAATTATCAAAGAATCAATGAAAGACCACTGTACTTAAGACTTTTAATCTTCTTGAATTTCCTCAGTGTTAGCTGTTTTACACAGATGCATTTTTACAGGTCATGCCTCAGGTGTATTTTCCTGGTGGGCGGCAGCAAATGGGAGCTTAAGAATGAACCTTCTCAGCCAGGCATCATGGCACATGATTTTAATCCTAGCACTCCAGCGGCAGAGGCAACCGATCCCTGTGAGTTCCAGGCCAACCTGGTCTCAGTTACACAGAGAAACCCTGTCTCAACCAAATAAAACAAAACAAACAACAAGAAAGCAACTTCTGGTGCTGTTGCTTGGTTCTTCACAGGGGCAGGGACTCAAAATGCATCTTAATAAGCTTGCAGATTATGATAAGGTTGCCTGGTACTGTTTCAGAATGCTAAGATGTACAGAAGCATGGGCATAGAAATATTCCACATCTAGATGCAGAAGTGACAGCTACACTCAATTTCAAAGGCAATGCTTTATCTGTAGCACTGTTTTAATCAAGCTTCTCTAGAGGAACATAACCAAAAAGGTGACTACACCCCGCCCCCCCAAACACACACATCAGAACTTATTTAGTGAGTTTTATAATAGTAACACTGGCCACATGATACCTGAGATGTTACAAACTTGGTAGTTACTCAGTCCCTGAGGCTGGATGACTCAGCAATTGGAGGAACCCAGAACAGCTGTTTCTCATTAGGGGGTGATGACCCCTAGTTACTCAGTCTACAAGGCAGAGTGTCCCAGTAATCCCAGTCTGATGCCAGGAGCCCAGGGAGTTCCTGGAGAGCCACTGGTCCCCACTGCATGATGAAAGTTTGAAAACATTGATTCTACTGTCAGATCAATAATGGGGCATTCCAACTCCAGGAGTCAGAGGGAAGCTCAAGGAGCAAAGGGCAGAATAAACTTCTTTCTTATTGGGGCTGGTACCCTAAGTTGAAGTGGGCCTTGCCCACATCAATCAAAGGGAATTGGAACAGTTCTTTAGGTTAGATTACCTACTCAGTTCATTCTAATTTGTTAAAAGCCAACCACAATAAACCACAACACAACATCGTCAGGTCTGTCACAGCAATGCCCTGCCCTATAAACCTGTTACTGATTTCTCTTAGTTATAGGGTTACTATTGCTGTGATAAAACACCATGATGGAAAGCAATGTGGGAAAGAAAGCATTTATTTCAGGTTATAGTTAGACATCATATTGCATTATTCAGGGAAGTCTGGGCAGGAACTTGTTGCCACTTGTTGGAGGAGGGCCCTCTTGTTCGTCCCGGCTGCCTGGCTAGCTATGCCTGAAATAACAGCACAGAAACTGTATTAATTAAAACACTGCTTGGCCATTAGCTCTAACTTCTTATTGGCTAACTCTTACAACTTAGTTTAACCCATCTCCATTAATCTGTGTATCACCACATGGCAGTGGCTTACTGGAGATTCTCCTGTAGAGGATCCATGGCTTCTCTGACTCTGCCCTTCTTCCTTCCAGCATTCAGTTCTGGTTTTTTGTTTGTTTGTTTGTTTTTGCTTACCTAAGTTCTGTCNTATTCATTAACCAATGAAAGCAACACACAAACAGAAGGAACTCCTACACCAGGAACTCAAAGCAGGATATTGTGCAGAGACCATGGAAGAGTACTGCTTACTGCCTTGTTTCCTATGATGTATTGTGCAGAGACCATGGAAGAGTACTGCTTACTGCCTTGTTTCCTATGACGTGTTTGGCCTACTTTTCCATAGCTCCCAGGACCACCTTGCCAGTTATGAAAGTACCCACAATGACCTGGGCTCTCATACATCAATCATCAATGAAAAAAAATGGTCTACAGGCTTGCCCACAGACCAATTTGGTGGAGTATATTCTCAATTGAAATTCCTTCTGCCTGAATCATTCTAACTTATGTAAAGTTGACCTAAAATTATCACATTTCAATTCAGATTTGACCTAGTTACGATTCTTGACAAGACACAAAGCTTATTTTAATGCCCTGTTCTTCAGTAGGGAATTACCGAAATGACCATAAATATTCTCAGTTTGTAGCTTTATGAAAATTCCCAAGGTATTGACATATCCGAATTTTTCCTTTATTCATATAGGAGGCATGTGCTGTTGGTAAGACTTTCGTCATCTTTCCAGAGCAGAGGGAAATATCAAAGATAAACCAAAAGGAAAAAGAGCTTTGTGTTAATTCACCATTTCAGAAACTTCAGTCCATGGCAACCAGAATCCTTGCTTTTGGGTCTGTGGGAAGATAGAACCTGAAGGAGGTTGCAGTGGAACCACGCCACTGTAGCCGGAAGGGTCAGAAGAAAGAACAGAAGTGGACTCCTGGTCTCTTTAAAGGCACATTCCTTGTAATTTATTCTCTTCTCACCCTTCCCCAGTGACACTACGGTACTACAACCAAAGTTTTAATATATGAGAGACACTTAAGATCCAAACATTGGGGTCTGGAGAGATGATTCAGTGGTTAAGAGCACCTGTTCTTACAGAGGGTGAGGATTCAGTTCCCAGCACCTATTTAACAACTTACAACAACATATAACTTCAGTTCCATAGATTCCCAATGTAATCGTCTGGCCTCTATGAACAAGAGGAATGAATGTGGTACAGACATGCATGCAGGCAAAACACCTATACATGCAACATGTGAAATATTTTTTTAAAAAGATCTAAATCATAACATGATACTATTATTTTATGTGTGCCTCTATGCATTGAAAACAGTGTTATTATTGTATCTTTGTCATTTATGTGTATTAAAAAGAAACAAATACTGGCTGGGTAGTGGTGGCGCACACCTTTAATCCCAGCATTCAGGAAGCAGAGGCACGCGGATCTCTGTGAGTTCAAGGCCAGCCTGGTCACAAGAGCTAGTTCCAGTACAGTTAAGACTGTTACACAGAGAAACCCTGTCTAGAAAAAAGAAAAAAAAGAAACTAATACATGTTAATTTGTAGTAATTTAAACAATTCAGAATCACTTCTGTTTATTTCTATGGGAATTAAGAAAAGTAAACTGTGACTGTATGTATCTTTGATTGTATGAAAATGCAGTTTTATCATACTTTGCTAACATTTATAAAACACCCTTCAAGATTAGAAATGGCTTTAAAATTCTCCATTTGCATTAAATAATGTCTGTTATAATTACAGTGAGACAATAGTTTAGAAGTGAAAGAAGTGTAAACATTCCTAGTACATACAAAGAAAACAGCAACCAGTGACAGTGATATACACAACATAAAGTGAAGGAAGGCAGAGAGAGAGAGAAAGGGCCCATAGCATACTTTCAAGAGACACTTTTTAAACTTTGAGACACTTCCATCTAGTGGCTAAATCTTTAAACTACATCCTTTATTAAAATACTCAAAATGCTTTGAGATAAAAAGGGCATAAATTGTAATTCTAAATTTCATTTAAAGCTTTCAACTTCCGTATCTTACACAAAAATGTTTTATACCATGAACACTCTACCCATAAAATCACATCTCATATTACAGTCCTGAATCTACAATAACCGCCCAACTGTGTTACTTTAGTTAACCTCGTCATATGAAACCAATTGATACTTAGTAGTCATTGGCAGGGTACTGATTGCTGTAACTCTAATGACTGACTTAATCATCTTAGAAAATGTTCAACTTACTTTCCACAAAGGTTTTTAAAAAGAAAAAATAAATGCTATGAGATAAATTATTGGCATGAACTCAGAAATGAACAGCTAGACTGAAGTATCTACTCAAGCTACAATAAAGTGATTCTGCTAAATTTAAATTATTTAATGTAATTTTCATTTTTTATGTGTATGAGTGTTTTTACTTGCATGCATGTCTTTACATCATCTGTGTGCCTGGTGCCCTCTGAGGCCAGAAGAAAGCATCAGATCCCCCTGAAACTGCAGTTACAGAGGATTGTGAGCTGCCTTTTTGGGTTCTGGGACTAGAGCCATGGTATTCTGGAAGAGCAACCAGTGCTCTTAGAGGCTGAACCATCTCTCCCACCCCTTAAATTCGTTTTTTGAAAAAGGCAAAATAATAAAGATAACAAATGAAGAGTTAACCTTCCACTCTACTCAGCCCTGCTTATCATGGCTGTAGTTTTGTGTGTTTATGAGTTGCACAGTGTTTTTTTATTTAAGACATGATAACTCTAACTACAGGAAAAGTAAAACAAAGACAAGAACATGAATTAGTAGAATTTGAGAAGACGATTAGATTTTTTCCTTACTATGATTGACCGTGTTTTTTTTCTTGTTTGTATAACTAACTTGTACAATTGGCATCTGGAAAGATGGGACCAACTGAACAACAGTAATCCAAGGACACAAAATGTTGCTTTTAGGGAATTTAGTCTGTAGTGAAAAGAAGAATAAGAAAGCTGCATAAAGACAATGTACTACAGTAGTAATTACTATCAGCACTGATATTATGATGCTCTTATTATAGGGCCTGACTGATAATCAGAAAACTCTCATGAAAAGTCACTTTAAAGCACAGAAATAAGTGGCAATAGTCCACTTAGCACAACCTTTGAAAGTAAAGTTTTAGAGAGTAAGATTGCCAACAACCAGAAGAAATGAACTTTGGTGAGTTGTACAAACAACAGAAGGACCCAAGCTTTGATGTGAGAGTCCCCTCTGTGTGCTGTGATTACCATGAATGAATAAAGAAACTGCTTTGGACCTATAGCAAGGCAGAACTTAGGTAGGCAGGGAAAGCTAGGCTGAATGCTGGGAGAAAGAAGGGTGGAGTCAGAGGGAAGCCATGGAGCTGCCAGAGTCAGACATGCCAAAATTTGCCAGTAAGCCATTGCCTCTTGTTGGTTTCCAGCCGCCCAGCTAGCTTAGAGCTGAAATAATTACACAAAAACTGTATTATTTAAATTGCTGCTTAGCCCATTAGCTCTAGCTTTTTAATGGCTAACTCTTATGTATTAATTTAACCCATCTCCATTATCGCCACGTGGCAGACCTGCAGAGGACCTGGCTCAGGCTTACTCCCTCTGAGGTTCCAGACTCATGCCTGGACCCGCAGAGATCTCTTGTTCTCTCTCGGAGGTCCTAGACTCATGCTCAGGCCCACAGGAGTCCTGGCTTAGGTCTACTCCCTTGAAGGTCCCAGATTCATGTCCAGACCCTCAGCGGTCTCTGGCTCACTAGCTCAGTGGTTACTCCCCTGTACCTTTTCCCATGCAGTTTGCTGTCTCAGGTCTGCTCTGGACCAGGTCACTGGCTCAATCCTGGTCAGCCAATGTCCCAGGATTGGATTGGCTCCTGCTCCTGTGGAGCTTGCTTTCTCAGGCTGAGTTTTGAGTTTTCAAATGCTCAAGACAGGCCCCATATCTCTTTCTTCCTGCTTCCTGCTAATCCAGATGTAGAGCTTTCAACTATTTCTCCAGTACCACACTTCCTACCATGACAATAATGGACCAAACCTCCGAACTGTGTCAACCAGTCCTAATTTAAAGTTTTCCTTTATAAGAGTTGCTGTGGTCATGGTGTCTCTTCACATCAATAGAACACTGACTAAGACAGAAGCCAAGTCAGGAACTCAGGGAACCTGGAGGCAGGAACTGAAGGAGAGGTTCTTAGGGAAATGTTTCTTCCTGGTTTGCTTTCCTTGGCTTACTCAGCCTGCTTTCTTTTTCTTTCTTTTCTTTTCTTTCTTTCTTTCTTTCTTTCTTTCTTTCTTTCTT
>LOJH01009285.1:0-23976 GCA_001685095.1 Ellobius talpinus
AGAATACAGACAATTCTCTGGCACCATTTGCTTTTCCTCTGATGTGAACCATCATTCTGCTCTTTGGTTACTAATCTGAGAGATAGTCTTCTATAGTAAGCAAGTGACTTTTGTGTCTAGCAAACAGATCACAATCATTTTCCCTAGCTTTGCTTCTCTCCCAATGTCCTCAGTCTTTTCAAAGTTTTCAGGGCTTGCAGTTTCCATGTATTGGAGAAGTCACTCACATTGAACCATGTGCTTTGAGTCTTCAAGAAAGTGTCCCATCACCCTCCATTCCCATGTAGAAGTGACCCGGCCCTTGCTCTATGAGATTTGTTAATACACAGCCTTCTCCACTCCTATCCAGGGTCCATTTTTCCTCAAAACACACAGGTCTAGAGTCCCCACACATCCAAAGATAGGCTCATTGCTTCCACTGAAGTAGCCCATCTCCAAGCTAGGGTCTCACACATCTTTCAGGGAAACTCCTTTCCCATCTCTAAGTCTCTCAACTGCTCAGACACCCTCCTGCAACTCCACCCCAAACTACTGGACCTATCCTGGCCCTCCTCAATGTTTCTGAGTCCAGTCCACCTGATCCTGTTGGGTTGAAGGCAAGGGGTGTATGCCATAAATGTTTATCCGATGTATGTATGCTGGGTGTCATTGCTAACCTGACAGAATCTAGAATAGCTGGAATATAGACTTGTGGCAGTTATGGTGACATCAATCGATGCAGGAAGAACCCATCATAACTGTAGGTAGGATCTAGGCTTAATAACCGGGGAAAGCAAGCTGAGCATAGGCCTGTAACATCTGCTTAGGGATGCCGTGTGACCAGCTCATCCCCCCTCCTGCCATGGTGACTTCCTTGCCTGGATGGACTGTAATTGGGTCTGTTAGCCTGAAACAAACACCTTCTCTCTTAGGCTGCTTTTCTCATAGTGTTTTATTATCTCAGCAACACTGAGAGCAGCAACACAGCCTTTTATGAAGACTGCCTTGGTTTTCATTATTACAACTTGCAAAGCACATCACATGTAACACACAGCACTACCCCTTGGCCCTGCTGTGCTGACGGCGTGCAGGGGGTTGCTGAGTTTCTGAGCAGAACATCATGTCTGAAAGAAAATTTGCCCGTTTCCCCTTCTCTAGAGGTGGAGCAACTGAGGAAAATGCCAACTTGAAATGAAATACAGACAGACTTAAGGATCGCTTCCCTAAGTCTCTTGAGTTGAGGAATAGCATCTTTCCCGAGTGGCAGATATGTGAGGTGACGCTGGGTTTCGAGCCTGGGGTCCTGTCACACACCTTTGATCTGCCTGCTTACCTCTAGGGATCGTTTGCTGCTGGCTGTTTCTCTTAGTTTTCTAACGAGAGATCAATGTTGCGTGTCCCGTGACAGGGTGGATGCCTCGGGCACAGCTGCCCGTGGACAATTACAGCTGACAGCTTCTTCAAGCCATGGTCTACTGAGGGCTGACCCACATCGCTGCTCTAGGGATCAGGAAATCATAGCACAACACTACAACATAAATATTATGATTTCAAATACTTAGATTAGTCTTGTGACCACAAAGAAGGGAAATTTTCTGGTGGTGGTAGAGTGTGTGTACACTCTTTTTAAAGACTTTATTGTTTTATTTAAGTGTATGTGTGAGCACACGTGCACACATATGACAGGCATGCATGTGAGCATATATGAATTGAGTCCAAGTGACTACATAAGCCCAAAGGTAGAGTTGGATACCCCTAGAACTAGACTTATAGGGGGTCATGATCGACCTAGTTTGGGTACTGGGAACCAAACTGGGGTCAACTTCTTAACTTCTGAGACAGCTCTCCAACCCCACATGTGACGCTCGATATTACCAACGTGAAATTTAACTCCAAAGGCTCCTCACGCAGAGACTATTCGGGTTGCTCTGGTTCCAATGACATTCAGAAAGCGGACCTGCAGCACAAGGGAACGTGGGGGTTGGAGCCATGCCAAGCAGCTCCACTGGCCTCTCTCTCTTTCTGGCCAGCAGCATGTCTCAAGTTACACTGTTAGATGGCTGGAATTTCAGTGTCGCTACCCTAAGTCAGGGCAAACTGTGTTGATAATAAAGTAAGAGATGAAAAAAAAAACAAAAACAAACAAACAAAAAACTAGACAATTGTTGAAGATCTGGACATCCAACAGAAAGGTCCAAAGCAGACCTGCAAGCATGCAAGCAGCAGGTTGGGGGCCCAAGGTGGGTTGGCCAGAGCTGAGCTGTTCTGTTAACTCTGTAAGTTCTTTCTCTGTGGGAGTAGCAATGTTAGCAAAGGTTTGGCAGGGGACCGCTAAGCTTCGGGGACGCCGTCACTTCCTTGACTTTCCAGAGAGTATTCTCCTCTCTCCCAGCTGGGGCCTCTGCTCACTGTCCCAGCTCAGCTTCTGTGAGAACACCCCCTTACTACATGCCAAGGGCACGCACAATGTGACTGGCACATGCCTTCCCTGGAACCCTTAATTCTTGAGGAAAGAGATGGAGTCTTCTACACCATAATTTTATTTACTTAGCCCTCTTTGGGGGCATTTGGAGATGGAACGGGAGTGCACCTGTAACCCCAGCACTGGGGACATGCCAACAAGAGCACCAGGAGTTCAAAGTCCTCTTTGTCTATCTACTGAGTTGGAGGCCTACCTCAGCTGTGCAAAACCCTGTCTCAAAAACCCCAAAACAACAACAGAGGCATTGGAGAGGAGCATACCCTTGTGGTTTGTTCTGAGGAGCTGGGGCAATGGGAGCTCCACCCCCACAACCTTTGTTCCTGCCTCATAGGAAACAGCTGGCACTCAGAACAGTGCCTTCCCACTTTGGCATCTCATTCCGGAATAGCCAGCTTTCCTGTATTTTCTTGAATGACTCTATTCCTCATAGACATATTTTTTAAAGGGCTTCCTGCACCTTTGAGCTATTGATATGGGTGTCTTTTGAGTATCAGAAGAAAATGACTTTCACAGACTGACTTGCATACAATCTATTATACCCTCTTGAAGCTATGGGGTATACCTAATAGAAACTTAATAGTAATAGGAGTTTTAATGTCCTGCCGCATGCTTCGAAATCTTATGACCTACTAAAGGCTGATATATTAATTTTTCTAAACTAGAGTTAATCCAGTCAATTAGTTTCTACTGTGACCTCATGACTTTACTAAAATATATTTGTATATATGCATACAAAATAAAATTGAAAAAAGGAATATAGAATGTCTTGGCCACTAGAGACAGCTATGGTTGAAAATGTCTAATAGTAGGAAAGAAAGCTGACCACATGTCAGTTTTAACTATTTTAGAATTTACACTACATTGAGACCTCCAAATGGGATAAAAGCGAGTGATCGTCTTAACTGGGCAGAAGTAAGAATAAGTGTGTTCCTTCTCTGCGTTTCTCTGAATTGGTGTCTTTTCCTAGGTAAAGAGCTATTTCTTTTTTTCTGGGAGGAACCATTCAAAAGCAAATGGGAAGCCATCCTCATCAAGTTCCTCCCAGTCCTTGACTCTCCAGAGCATGGGAGCCTTTGATGCAAGAGACCAGCAGATCCCTGCCTGTTCCTCTGTGGGGCTGGAGCGGTTTCCACCATCATGACCATGGAGAAGGAAGCTGGACAGGGATGGCTCAGATCTCGAATAAGTAAGTGGTTTGGTACTCATGAGAACAAGGTGGGTGTTAGCACCAGAAGATAGGACAAGTCTTTAAGGGAAGGCGCACGGACTGTCGAGGAGAGGGTAGCCCACTGAGATTTCTCTGCAGGACATTGGATCCCCTGGAGTTAGAGTTATGGGTGGTTGTGAACCATCCTAGGTGGGTCCTGGGAAACCAACCCCAGTCCTCTAGAAGAGCAGAAGTGCTCTTAACCATTGAGCAATCTTTCCAGCACAACATAAAACAGAATATTTGTGTGTGTATAGTGTGTGGTGTATGTTAGAGAGGCGGGGGAAGGGAAGAGAGACCCCGGGTGGACACGTGCTACATGTATATGGAAGGGTTTTAGTTCCTGTCTTCTACCTTGTCTGAAGCAGGGTCTCTTGCTTAGCTGACCCTCAGCTCCCTATGGCTTCTCCCATCTCTACCTTTCATCTTACCCTAGAAGCTCTGGGATTACAGAAGGCTTTTATGTGGCTACTTGGTGATCTTAACTCCTTGATTCTAAACTATATTTTAAAATAAGTGTGTTAATCTTATATGTGCAAAATATACGTACTCTAGTGGGGCACATAGGGAGAGGTTTTGCCATGGCTACTGACCCATCAAGTTGGCCAAGAGTACTTCAGAGCAAGTAGGCCACTAAAGGCTTACCTTTAGCCAGGAGCCTCCTGGGAATGGTTCTGGAATATAAAGTCCTGTCAGACAGATTTCTGTCTCCCTGGTTCCACTGCTTATGCAGCAGTCTTGGACAGGGACGTGCTTCACAGATGGAATCACAACTACATTCCCATGGGATGGTGACTGCTGCCTGGATTTTGAACTGGGTGAGTATCTGCAAGGGGTTGGTGTTTTCAGGCAGAAGGGACAGCGTGTGAGTTTCCTGTCCCAGCGGTGCTAAGGCTAGTGGGACAGGTGGCAAAGGTAAGTGTGTCTTAGAAAGGCTGACGCTGCTTAGGGGACAGTAGATAGAGGGAAACTGGGTTCCCTCCTGTGGAACCCTGCTTAGGGGGACAGTAGATAGGGGAAGCTGGGTTCCCTCCTGTGGAACTCTGCTTAGGGGGACAGTAGATACGGGAAGCTGGGTTCCCTCCTGTGGAACTCTGCTTAGGGGGACAGTAGATACGGGAAGCTGGGTTCCCTCCTGTGGAACTCTGCTTAGGGGGACAGTAGATACGGGAAGCTGGGTTCCCTCCTGTGGAACTCTGCTTAGGGGGACAGTAGATACGGAGAAACTGGGTTCCCTCCTGTGGAACTCTGCTTAGGGGGACAGTAGATACGGAGAAACTNGGGAAGCTGGGTTCCCTCCTGTGGAACTCTGCTTAGGGGGACAGTAGATACGGGAAGCTGGGTTCCCTCCTGTGGAACTCTGCTTAGGGGGACAGTAGATACGGAGAAACTGGGTTCCCTCCTGTGGAACTCTGCTTAGGGGGACAGTAGATACGGAGAAACTGGGTTCCCTCCTGTGGAGCACTGCTGGGAACCTCTTGCTCTCCCTTTCGGCTGTTACTCCTGGCTGCTGCCAGACTCTCAGCCTGCGAGATTAACTCTGACTTTCACTTTCTCGTTCCCACCATCCCTGGGTTCTTCCAGGAAACCCATAGAGTAACTGCTTATCTCCTCCTACTCTTCCAATGCCACTACACATGGATAAGCTTGACAGACAGGCGGAAGCCATGAGCCAGGAAGGCCCAGATGTAGCAAAGGCAGCCTGGTGCTTATCCTCAGTCAGTCCATGGGGGAAATAAATACAGGAGGCAGCTGGCTCTGCACAGGGAGGAAGACACAGTGTATCTCATGGCCACCCTTCACCCATGGCAGTCCTGACCCCTCCTCTCTCAAGTTCATCATCTTTCTGGACTAAATGGTTCGTCTTCAGGGGAGTCAGGCCATGGAATCACCTCATTTGTAAGCCTTCGCATCTATACATGCTCCATAATGCCAAAACTACTCCATAATTTGAGGGAGGAAATGATAAACATGGCTTTAAAAATGTTTGACTAGTCTTGAAGTGGCTCAGATTGGAAGACACAGCATCCATAGCATAGCATAGCATATTTTTGCCACTGACTTTGAAAGTTGGTACATTTGAATTTTGGTTAAGGGTAGGTGAGATGGCTCGTGCCCATAAGCCCAATGACCCATCCTAGAGTCCATAGGAGAATGAGAGAGTAACCTCCCAAAAGATGTCCTGTGGCCTCTATGTCAATGCTGTAGGGTGTGTGTGTGTGTGTGTGTGTGCGCCCGCGTGCATGCGTCTATGTGTATGCATGCCTTCACTCTTGCATGTGCACACACACATACACATACATGAATAAATGAATGAATGAACAAATAACATTTTGAAAAAGAAATATGGTCAAAGGTCTGACATCTTGCAAAACTAAAGTTTGAAACAAAAGTTTGAAATATTTTTTCCCAAAGTTGATGAAACAGCCATTAAAGCTAGCCTCTGCAAGGGGCAAGTGAGACCTTTGAAAGCACACACCAAAAGCCGGGGGAGGAAGAGGGCTTGTCTCTGTTGTTTGTTCAATAATAACTTCTAGGAGAAGGTTTTGCTGTAATCAGAGGCCCATCCCCCAGTGACCCCATGGCCCACCCCCTTGGTGACTTCCCTTTCTGACTTCCTGGAGATTAATATTTCCCTATTGATTTAGTGCAGTGTGTGTGTGAAGGGGGGGAGTGTTAAGAATCCAAAATATCCCAAAGAGTTATCACAAATATGTCATCTGATCTAGGCACCATGCCAAGTTTTTAATATTATTACCAACATCAGAGAGGTAATTTTTTTAACATGACACTTATCTGGGATTCTCTTAAAAACCCGACTCTGGGACCATCTGGAATAAACTGTCCTAGGCTTTGTCAACAGGAGTGGATGCGACCCTGATGACAATGTGGGGGAAAGAATGGGTTTATATTAAAGCCAAAAGAATCTGGGTGAAAATATCCCTGAGGTGGTTAGATACCAGAGTTGTTTCTAATTCATCAGTGAGCAGGAAAACCGAGCCGCAGGAAGAAGCGCGTGGCGTCGCACGCGTCTGTGTTCAAAAGGCAGAAAAGACAGGGTGCTGAGCGCGCACCTGGTCGTGCTCTGCCCGGGAGGTGAGCGGCTCCCTCCAAGAATGGGACGGACGGCGACTGCTGATCTGGTGATTTCTACAGAACGCTCCCTGTACTGCTCCACCCCACAGTGGCTCGTCCTCTTCCCGCTGAACATCGTGGATGCTTTGGGGTATTCATTTAAACTGCGCCTTTCCTGTCTCAGCGGACCTGAGCACAGATAGCCTGGCATTGTCAGTGAGTAAATTGTGCGAGGGAGAGTGTCTCTTCTACCCCAGGGGCACAGAGAAAGTGAAGTCTAGGATTGGCATTCATGGCTGGCCACATACCCCCTCTGGCTGAATTCCTGTTTCCATCAGAAACAAGAAAATCTCGTGGAGAGATAACAACTGTTGAGATCCTGGAGGGTCTGATGGGGAATATCTTTAAAATTCTAGAAAATCGAGGGCCAACGCGATGGTTCACTGAGCAAAGGCACTTGCCACCAAACCTGATGACCTGAGTTTGCTGTCTGAACCCACACAATGTCAGGAGAGAACTGACTTCTGGAAGTGTCCTCTGACCTTCACACACAATGAATGAACTTACGAATGAATGAATGAATGTATATGTGCAAAAAGAAAGAAAATCTTACAAAGTCTTGTAGTCCAGCTTTGAGGTCTGCTGCATGGCCGCATAGCTAGCTGCAAGGCTGCAAAGACATAGCAGGTGTTCACCAACTACATCTGGGCTGACTGTTCACGGCTTCAGTGCTGCTCTAATTAGAACAGGGATTGGCTGGGGAACTAGAGCATCATTCTAAATTATGACAGCATTATGTCAACAGGAAATGACCAATTAACACACAGGGGATTGTTTAGGAAACTGAGAGCTTTCTGGGCAACAGAAGCATTCTTTTTGCTCGTCATGCTGACCTATTCTAATGGCAGGGGTGGGCGGGGCAGCAGGGGCAGGAGCAGGCGTGGGGCGCTGGGGTACTTTATTTAACAGTGCTGGGTAGAGCCCAGTGCAGTGGCTCACTAATTTTAGCACTAGGACAGCTGAGACAGGAGGATTGCCATGCAGTCAAGGTCGGAGCTACATAGCAAGACCCTGTCTCAAAATAACAGCAAGGAGAAGCTGCTGGGAGCATGTGTTCTGGACCACATGTTGGCAACAGAACTAGAATCTGCCTCCTTTTTGTTAGATTAGAACATGAACTTCCACAGCTGGGAGCGCCTAATGATGATGTCACTCACTGCATCTCCCTTTCTCCCATAACACCTCTTCTTCCTGACATCACTGGGAATCTCAGGTGGAAGACATCCGGTGTCCCCACGACTCCCTTAACTGTCCAGGAGGATAGCACTATCTGTGTGGACCACAGAAAAGATTCCTTCATGGATGCACAAGGTAAATGGCCACACCCATATGGGACAGAGGCAGGAGGATCCTGACAGCATCCTGTTTGATCCCATCTCAGCCAACAAACTGACTGGGGCTGGGCTGGGGCTTGGGAGAGCATCCTGAGGATGTCAGCCCCGTCAAAGAGAGCTCCAAACAGAAGTTGGGCCACGTGACTCTCCTGGTGTCCCTGTTGTCCTGTAGCACAAGGGAAACTGGGAAAAGAGAAATGGAGATCTATCCAGACCATGGCCGCAGCCTTCTCTCAATCTGTAATTACAGCTGAAGAGGAAAGATCCCTGGAACGTTGGCCATAACTGGCCTTTCACTGGCGGCTCAGCACTGCAGTGTAGAGGACCAATCAGCGTGGGCCAAGGACCAATCAGGGTGACTCAGGCTTCCAAGGTTTTTGCTTCTCCACTTTCTTCACATCCATATCTGTATGTGTCTGACACACCTTTTAAGATAGATTTAAAAAAAAAACAAAAACAAAGAAAAACGGATTACCTTGGAGGAGGAATTTCCAGATTTCAGCTTGCCAACCGTGTGCTTCCAGGTACTTTCAGGTACCACACGGTCCCTCTACCGGCCACAGGTCTGGGCAGTCGACACTCAGAGCCTTCACTGCAGGGTGGACAGCTGCAGCTGGGGATCTTTCTCCCTGGGTTTGTTTGGATCATAATAGGAAATCTGGGTACTTTTCCCTCCAGGAGACTAAAGGGCGGGCGGTGCAGCCAGAGTGAGAGTCGGGGCAATGGAAAATCCCAGCTCCCAGCCTATGAGTGACTTCCCAGAGTCTCCTTCGCTCGTGGTCCCCTTCGATTACAGCAGCCATGTGCACTAGAAGATATTTAGGCCCGTGGCACGGGACTCACGGTGGAGTTTTCCCCTCTGAGATATGCAAATATGCCTTCGAAACAATGGAGCTGAATTAAAATATCTTCTACAGGGCACACAGAGTCGCTGCTTTCTCGACAATGCTAGCAAAGCTGTTGCTGCCTCTCATTGTGCTGCCCGCCTCTCCAGTGACTGTCACATCTGCTCCTTAAAATGAAGTTCCCTTCTTAAAGGAAATTGCAGAACAATATTTTATAATTATCCAACGCTGACTTCAAGTGAACTGCATTTTAATTTTCCCAAGGAATTCGAGACCGTTGATATGAAGGCATCGAAAAGAAGGGGAAGTGGCTAAGACTTTGAAGTCCTTTGGGATTTAATTACCCATCAGGCCACCGAGAGTCTTGGCACATGACCATTTAATAATAGGAAACTTAGTCTTGCGAGAGGAAGAAAGGTGTAATTCATCAACGCTACACACCATTTACATGGCCGTCCACCGAGATTTCTGGGGGAAAGTGCAGAACACACACTTTTAAGTAATTTATGAGCCTTTGAGTGGTGTTAAAGTGACCGAGTCCTGGCAGTAAGAAAAATGCTTGTGGACAAGTATGCTTAATACTTTTAAAAACTTGAGCCATAACTATGTTTTGCCTGCTACCCAATTAATAGTGTCACTGGGGTGGTTTCTGTTTCCTTTTTTTAAAAAAAAATTAGGAATTCTGATAAATAGAGGAATGCCTTAAAGTGTTTAATAACAAGAATACTGCTTTATATCCAAACAACACCAATTTTCTGACAAATCTCATTTGATCCCCATGAGACTCAATTTAAACATATCAATGAATTTTCATACTTTCACACAGGCCCTGAGGCATACTTACCATAAAGAAATACAGTCACCATCTTTTTTTCAAAGTTTGATCTAAAAACAGATCAGGCCCTGGGGCCTTAGGATTTGTGGGAGGAGGGCACCCTGAACCCTTCTCCCCCTCCTTTGAGTCCCCTAGAGTTTACAGGGACCCTGTAGCTGGCTGGTGCTGGTGTCCTCTCTGACGACCTCTAAAGCCAAGAGCATCCCTCCCGTCTGGACAGAGGTTTCCAGGCGTGGGATGCTGAAATGGAACAGGAGAACTACGGTGTTCAATCTGCAAACACATCAGGACCATGTCGCTGACATCAAAGTCCACAGACTTTCACACTTAGGGGGGTCCCCCATCATCCTCCATCACATGTCATATGTGTTATATGCATGCCTAGGTGCACACACATAGAGCATCAAGACCTCTGTCTTATGACTGTGTCATGTAATAGTCACCCCCAAACTCCAAAAACCTCAGCATGCAAGCATAAGACACGTATTTGGTGCGGTGCCAATTATACACCTGACATCGTAAACAGACATTTTAAGTGCAGCGCTTTAATGGATGGAGAGAGGAGCTACAACCCCACAGGTCAGTAACTTGCTCAAGGTCATGGCATTGGGAAATGTGAGCCTACTGAACTCTGATGATCCTTGCAATCCCTGAATTCCTGCATGTGCCGAGCACAGGTCAGACCCTGCCGGAAGGGCCTGTAATGAGCTTCCGCGCTGAGCTGACACTGGAGCAAAGTCCTCCTCACCAAGCACACACATCATCAGATGCAAAGAACACACCCTGCTCCGTTGGTTGTTTCCCGAGCATGTATTTATTCAGTTACCTGCAGAGCTTGATTTGAATACGCGCAAGCAGGCAACTTCCTAAGAGGAGAGTGTGTTGGTTGATAGAGTCCTTCTGTTCTGATTTCATATGACCTTTGTGATGTTCTTACAAGATAAGAAATGCTGAGACAATAGCTCAGTGGGTCAAGTGGCTGTCGCACAAGTCTGAGGAACTGAGTTCAGATACCCGGGACACACATAAAAATCTGGGTGCAGAGCTTCACACCTGTAATTCCAGCTCTGGAAGGTGCAGACAGGATGCTTGTGAGTGCTTAGCTGCTATATAGTCTAGCTGCTCGGTGAGCTCTAGGCTTATCGAGAGAATCTGTCTCAAAAATAAATTTTAAAAAAGAGTAAGTGGAGGACAATTGAGGAAGATACTCAATGCTTTCTCTGCAACATTTGTGTGTGTGCACGCGTGTGCATGTGTGTGTGCATGCATGGTAGTGCATTTTTGGAGAAGCTGGCCCAAGGTAAGCAAAACAAAATGATGTCTTTAAGTTACCTTTGCTAGACACACTGTATTATTTGCCCGACTGTAGAGATGGCTATCACATAGGAGCCTTCCAGGATAAACAATGATTGAGTCTGGGTGTGAGCACAATTATTCAACAATAAATTTCCCATTGGAGTCTAATGCCCATCTACACTGTCCATCAATGTCTCTGGGAAAATATAATTTAGTTGCTAATATAATTTAGCATCTCCACAGGAGTTTTAGCATCTCTTATGGAAGGATCTACTTGTCGTGATAAGCACTGCACAATCAACCATATGGGGCTGTGCCCGCATCGAGCAGTTTGCTGAGGGAGTTGTAAACGCAGCCTGTCCCATGCATTCAAGTCACCTACTTTATGCAGGTTTGTGCCAACCTCAGGAAATCTGTTCCATCTGATCCCAGATTTCAGGGTCAGTCTGGGGACACGACAACTGCCTGTGCAAATCAGTCAAATACATGCTTTTCTCATTGCATTCTCAAGTGACATTCTGCCTATATGCAACATATTTGCAAAGTTGCATCTACCATAATGCAAGAATAGGAAGGCACACTCTTGCTCGGGTTAGGATCCTGGCAACTAAGAGTGAGTGACATCATCTCCAATGCAGCCCTTCAATGTATTCATATAAAACCTGTTATTAGAGCATCTCCCACATAGAACGGGGTTGAAAGAAGAAACTAGTCCTAATATTTTAAGCTCCATCCTTTATTCGGCTGAATCCATTTACTCCAAATGGTCTACAAGAGATAGCAATTTCCCTGCAGGAACCCACTTGTTCTGGCAACGCTTTAGTGGGATGTGACTTTGCAAAAGCTCAATACTATCTATTTTCCATGTTCTGCTTCCTGTTGGAATTGGTGCTCATCAGTATCTGCCCAAAACGTGTATAGGTTTTGGAGCTGCAGGCATATTCCTAATGGTGTTTTTGCCGAGCTTAAAAAATAACCAATGCTTCCAGAGAGTCTGCTGTGAAGTGTGGCTATCTGACTTGTCCCTAGAGGTAACTGAGAGGCACACACACACCACACTGATTTCAAAGCAAACAATGGCCTTTTAACAATAATTATTAATTAATTAATAGATAACAACCTTTGAAAGGGTGCCAAACAAACTTTTCAGCAGCAATTTCCACATTTAAAAAATCTATAAACTTTTCTTATTTTGACAAAAATAGCCTACTCCAGCTTGACCCTCATAACATTTGCTTCAGATTAATTTCTTTTTTTTTTTTTTAACTCAAGTGTTTTGTCGCTAAATCCCATTTATGGCTGAGTACCTCATCTTGAATAAAAATAGAGATCCGTCTTTTTTAGGGGGGCATAGCCTCCAAAATACTTGGCAGATTCAGAAAATGTGTTTGGAAGGCATGGAAACAAGCATTGACCCACCACCCCGTGACGACAGAGGTCTATGCTGTAAGTAGCCAGGGTGTGGGCCAACATGCCTTCACCGGCTGGCCTTCACACTGTGGAAAAGACACGGCGAAGAGAAGGCACAGCAGATGGACGTGTTCCACTGCAAACTCAAGGTGACCAACTCTGTGAGAAGCAAAAGAACAGAAAAGCAAAGGGGGCAGACTGGGGTGACCTGTGAGTGAAGCCTGCAAGGGGATGGGAGGCAGAGGACCCTTGGAGTCAGAGCTGTGGACCTATGGAGACGTGTGCCTGAGGCCACCTGGCAAAGGACAAGAGCAGTAGAGAGATGCAGAGAGTTGGGAAAGAGGATCAAAGAAGACACGCCGCCGATCCTTGGAGGCACTGGGAAGTCAGGCTTTGTCCACACAGGGAGTCTCACAGGGGTGCAGGAAAAGAAATCCTGGGTAAAGGGAACAGAGAGCCCCAGGACTACCTTTAGTGAGGCAGACTGTGATCTGTGCTGACATGATCAAGCGCTACTCTCTAGGGCCATGATGTGATCAGGTCAAGGTTAGGTCATTAGGAAGGGCCTTACTCCCATATGGGTAATTTGCTACAAGGAAATGTATGGGGGTCACACCATGGGACCCTGGAGACAGATTGGGTCTGCGCCTACATGCTGACCTTGCAGCTGCTGTCTTGGTTATTTTTCTATTTCTGTGAATAGACACCATGACCAAGGCAACTTATAAAAGACAGAGTTTATTGGGGCTCACGTTTCCAGAAGGTTAAAATCTATGACCACTGTGGTTTGGAACATGGAAGCAAGCAGGCAGACAAGGTCCTGGAGCAGTAGCCGAGAGCTTACATCCTGATCCACAGACATGAGGCAGAGAGAGAGAGAGAGAGAGAGAGAGAAAACTGGGAATAGCATGGGTTTTTGAGACCTCAAAGCTTACCCCAAGTGACATGCCTTCTTCAACAAGGCCACACCTTCTCATCCTTCCCAAACAGTTCCACCAACTGGGCCCCAAGCATTCAAATATATGAAACTTTGGGGCCATTGTATTTAAACTATCACAGCTACCGTAGGCAGAAGTGAGGATATATGATCCCTTAGACAGTCCCATGGTTCCATGGGAGCATCGATTTGAAGATACCTCAGCTATAGACTTATAGCTACCAGAATGGTGGAGAATAAGGTGGGTGTGGCCTGTGAGGGGAGAAAGGGAAGCAAGGGTGAGGAACCATATGCCTCAGGCTTATACTTGCTTCAAGTGTTCATTCATCCACAGTGCAGGAGACATGATCTGATGATATTAGTACACGCTGGGGTGTCTTCTCATCCTGCTGCATGCTGGGGTGTCTGCTCATCCTAGTGCATGCTGGGGTGCCTGTTCATCCTGGTGCATGCTGGGTATTGGTCCATCCTTGTCATCTCCTTGGCTTTTGCACCTCCTTCCCTTGGTCTCTTTCTCAATCTCTTTTGTACTCATAATGTGTGTATGACTTCTGCCACATCAGAACTCAAACATTCAGAGAGAAGGCTCTGCCATGATGCAGGTGATTTGTATACCTGGCGGCCCAGCAGTTCCTGAAGAAGGACTATCAGGGTGTGAAGGTGGTGCCTCTCTCACAGATGTCCTGTGCTCTCTCCCTTTGTTCAGCTCTGCCCACCAGGTCCATGGCTCCAGATTGCATGTTGATTCATGCAGGTCTTGTAGGTTTTATGGCTCAAGAGGTCACCTCTCTCATTAAGACAGCCGCCCCTCAGTATCCATTAGCTCTGCCTCTGTGATGATTCAATTCAAGTCAGGTGGAAAACATTTGATTTTTCTCTTGGGTTTTATAGAGTAAATGGTTTTTGTTTTTAAGAACCACAGATAGGACATGGTTATGGCTTCAGAACACATTGATATGATTTTGTACTGAAAGTTTTGTAGTTAATGCAGAAATCTGGGGTGCCCTAATAAGAACCATCCTTGTGCAAGGAATGTCAGTGGCTTGCACTGGTGTGCGAATGCACAGGCAATTATAGTTTTGATACATGTGATGTGATCTTTTGTGAACACTGCAATCTCACCCCCAGATGAATCCAATAAGGTTCTTACAGCTTCTCCTCTTAGGGTTTTTTCCTTAGCATTTATTTTGGTACATAATTAACTATTGTTTTATATGTACACACACACTTGAGAAGAAATCTGCCTCCGCACTGAGTACACAGCCACTTTCCTTTGTTACTGCTCCCTAAAGACACAAGATAGCAACTATGTTCGGTGCTTACCTCGTAATAAGTGTTGTCCATAACTGGCAGATATAATGTGCATAGGGTACATGCAGAACTGTGCCATTTCATGTAACCACTTGAGTACCGCTGTGTGTACAGGTAGCTGCAGGGTCTGGAAGGGCCTTGGACCTGTTCCCTGTGAATCCTGAGGGATGGTTTCTCAGTGTTCTCTCACCAGCATCCACTAGACCTGGGAGAACAAAGTCCACCATCTATACCAGACACTTTACCCAGGCTCCTGAATGCCCCTCTTCCAATACCTGCTGACAGATGATGGGTCAAGGACCTTGGATGTGGCTCTGGCCACTTTTTGCAAGTCCTGTCATTTTCCTGTTTGCAGAGCAGGCAGCTCTGCCCCTTGGCTTTGAAGCCTCAGTGAAGTTAGTTCAATATTGCATAGCTACAGCTTTGACTTAGCCCACATGCTCTGCAAGCAAAGGAGCTTTGGCATGCATACCCCCTGCTGCTCACTCAATCCTGAGGGTCTTTTTTTTTAACAGAAGTTTGCTCTTCTCTTGGAAGGCCCTATAAATGCCAGGTTTATTAACTACCAGTATGCCTCAATCCCTTGGTATCCCCCAGGAACTCCCCTCTGCCCACATGGAGGCCCGAGCATTCTCTAGGCCTGCTCCTGGAAACCGATGCCTGTGAGTGTGTGGAAAAGCAAGTTGGTACAGGAATGGATGTACTGCCTTCTCTGAAGGTGCTCAGGGTGGTGATTTTCCACATGGGAGTTCATGACGAATTTTCACTCTGACCAGACATGAAAATGGTCCCCACCTCTGCAGCAAACTGTGTGTCCGTCTCCACTGACACACAGCATGAGAGACAAGCTCTCTTCATTGGAGAACCCAGAGCAAGAGCTTTAGAGAGAGGGAGTGAAACACATTCCAGGTTGGAAGCAGGGAGACTGGAGTGTTGGTGGGTATCTGTGTTTGTGGGCACACCTGCTTGTGGAGCTACAAGTGTTATTCTCACCTGTCCTTTTATGAGACAGGGTCTCTATGGCCTGAAACTCGTCAAGCAGGCAGGGCTAGGTGGCTAGGAAGCCTGTCTCTCCAGAGCACGCTTCACGACATAAGAAATATGCAATGCATTGGCTGATCCACCAATAGTAAGCCAGCTTCTCAGACACCCCCAGATGGTCTTCTATGCAGCCACAAGACCTCCTTTCTGGTTAAGCACCCCCTAACTTTGTGTTAGCCACTCCCATTCATTCTTATTGATTTTCCCATATGTGCTAAAGTGTGCACCCTTCCCACTCCATTCTTCTTCTAGCCTGACTGACGAGGCTAAGTAACTGCACATGGCAGTAACCCCATCTTCTCTCTATGGCTGGATGCAAAGGTCCAGTTCTTCCAGCAAGGTCACATGTGCCACTGTGCACACACGAGCTGGTTTGTCATCTTTTGTGACTGCAATTTTTATTACATGTGCTCTTGGACAGTGTCACACACTTGTATAGGGTGTCCCGGTTACTCTCCCCGCACCCTTTCTTAGCTGGATACCTATACTGTTTCTCACATTCATGTCTTTCTTTTGCTTTGCTTTGGAACCAATTCAGTTTAATATTGGCCACCTGTGTGATCCACTGCAATACTGGGCATGCGACTAAAGACAGTGACCAGTCCCCTTCCCAGGGTTCATCGGTAGCCATTGCCTAGCACCTTTATCTGAAGGTTTCTCTGGAATTGTGAAGTTCTTCTTAATTAATTTAGCTTATTAGTTCTATTAATTTAATTATGATATTTGGAGAGCGACTTTTCTCCTCATCAAATATTCTGGCACACCCCATGGCATGCTGAGGTAGAACAAACAAACAGTGTACTCTATTCTATCCTCTGATTGCCATTCCAGAGAGGTGGCCAGGTGGTTACAGGTGCCCCCTCCAAGTCACGAATGCTTAGGCTATGGTAAAGATCCTGCCAAACTTCCAAGGCTGATATGTACCCCAGTTGTCTGGAGGAGGAGTTACAAAGATCAGCTCCAGAAGCGCTGCCTGGGATGCTTTGCCTGCAAGCATGAGTGTCACATTTCCAGCGACCTGCCCAGCCAGCCGTGTTGAGTGGCATCACACTGGCCCAAAGCTGGCTTGGTCACTAAAGGCAAGTGGTCTTCCTGGGCCTGCTTACAGTAAGGAGTGAGTGTACAGCTACCCCCCCCAGGAGAGCAGCTTGCCCAGGCCCAACCTAGCTCATTAAGGTGGTCACCCTCCATTAAAGCATTGGGGGATCTGGAGGGGGCTAGATTGTGGGCACCCCGTGGGTTGCAGCTGCTGCTGTGCTGGCATCGACAGAAGCCATCCTCCAACATGGAGGATACATTCAGAACCCCAGAATCTCACCAGACACCTTCAAGAAGCAGAGGGCTGAGTATGTCCTCGGGCTGATGACTTCCTTCTGTGTCTCCATGGGGTAGGAAGAGGGAGAGGATGTTACTACACCTCCAGTGACCCATGTGGCTATTCCTATGGTGTCTGCTTCCATGCCAGCTTTCTAAGGGCAGACACTGAGGACCTGCATTGCCTTCCCATGCCCAGTGCATGGCTCTGTGCATGGCACAGAGATGATGGCACACAGCCCAGCTTTCACTTCTGGCTCAGCAAATTATAGCAAGCCACTGGGAACTCTTCTCACCTGGTCGGCTTGAGCTTTATGAGTTCCAAGCTTCCCCGATGCCACATGTGATGTGGGGTTTCCAGAGAACACTCAGAATGTGACCCAAAGAGCCACCTGTATGGCAAGAATCACCTCCATGTCCTTTAGATAATGACTCTGCATGAAGAGGCCAGATCTTGGGTCTCTTAGCCAAGATCCCTATGGGTAGTTCATGTTTAACAAATACAGAGCGAACAGAGGAGTTGTGCTCCGGAATCCCGGTGCTGGCCTGCATCTTCCAGCACCTGCTGGGTCCATAGCATGGACATGCTGACTTCCATGGCTGGCATCTGTCACCGCAGTTGCAATGTGGCTCCTCCTTTCTTCCGTTGAGAGAAGGCTGCACCTCCCTGAACATGAAGCATCCTGGCCATCAGTCTTCTAGTAGACATGATGTACCCTGTGCTAAATGCAGCTCTGGTGGCCTTCTGTGCCACATCCCGACTAGGAAACAAAGAGGCAGAGCTCCCGCTAGTCTGCTGTACTGGGGAGACCGGACCCCTTTGATCCAGGTTCCCATTCTTGTCGGAAATAGAATTTATCGATTGATACAGCAGATCAGCAAGCTTAGCATTTATTGAGAAGAGGAAATATTGAGAAGACCAATACCTACTCATTAGGGGGCAGTTTGGAGTGCTTCACCAGGAGGGCCACACTGAGGTGCTTCAGATACTGGTGTAGGGTGTTGAGTGAGCAGCCCATAGCAAAAGATATTTCATAACTGTATCTCCATGCGGGGCTGGAACTCCATGTGATTCGGGGCTTAGACCGGAGTCAGTATGGTACAGAACCAGACTGACAGCCTCTGATGGGAGCAGGGCAAGAGAGGAGGGTTCTTCAGGGTGCAGAGGGAGGATGAGAAGCAGAGGGGAGGGGACCTGGAGGGCCAGACATACATCCTCTGGTCCGACACTCCTGCCTCGCCCCGGCCGTGGTTTATGGAGTACTCACAGCTCTGTCTGACTCCATTAAGCACTTCCATTTCCCTAAAAGACAAATTAATCTATTTTACTAGGCTGATAATTGGAGAGTATTAAACCTAAACACCACCTTAAAAGTCACGGAGAGACTTCCAGCTGCTTCTCTCAGGAAGTGCAGTCTGCTGGCTGTCCTGGAGTCTCATGGGCCATCCGAGGACACTGTGCTACCCAGGCTGGGGCTCATCAGCCTTGACCCAGTGGCCAACTCTAACTCTATGTGGATGAAACAGGAAATAGAGCTCATGGCACAAGCAGAAAGGTCCAGCAGTGACCTTGGTGCCTGAAGGCCCTGACCAGGCTCCCCTCTGTCTCGGTGTCTTCCTTGTGTCCTAGGCTCTACTGTTCCCTCTCCCATTTACCTTCAGAGGCTACTCTGTACCTGAAAAACATACCACTGAGCCTAGGAGACCACAGCAATTCCCTGCCATGACCTACTCAGGAATGCCACCTTCCTGGGGAGTCCCACATCCCCCATCTCTGGTTAGGTCACAGGTCATTCATCCATTACCCAGGTCTACAGAAGAGGGTGTTCAAACAGGCTGAGGTAACAAGCTGGTGCTCATGTGGATCCTCCCTCTCTAGAACACTGCAGACAGTGGCCATTCTAGTCCTTGCCACCAGATCCAGCGTTGAGTCTATGAGCTGCTTTTCTCATGGGTGTGACAGGAAGCCTGAGAAAAGTGTCTTAAAGACAACAGGATTAGTTCTGGCTTACAGTCTGAAGAGGTACAATCCATCATGGTGGAGATAGCATGGCAGAAGGAGTCCGAGGCAGCTGGTTACGTTGTGTCCACAGTTGGGAAGGAGACAGGTGAAAGCTGGTCCTCATCTGTTTTCCACTGTTTTTCCTTATTCCTTTGAGGAATGGCGCCCCTGCTCGTTTCTGTTGCTGCATAATGCTCCACTCTCCAAAGTCTCCTGGCTATTACCCACCTTGTCTGATACGGAGTTAGCTCAATTCCAGTCCCTGATACTATTAAAATACCTGATAGCCCCATGCACTTGCAAACAGCACTAAATGGACTCAGTGGGTATTATTATTTTTTTTTAAAGAGAGAAAACACATGAAGTAGGGAGGGAAAAGTGTCTGAGGGTATAAGGAAGGAATAGGAAGGGAAGGGCTCCAAACACAGTATATCCATGGGAATATTAAATATAATACATTTTAAATAGCTGAAAGCAACATTCCTAAACATAACTTTTTTCACTTTTTTCCTTTTGTTGAAAATAAATTCTTTTCTCATACTGGTATCTCATACTCATATTCTCACCAGAGTTTAGCTTTCCTCTACCCCCACCAGTTCCTCCCACCCCTCTCTCCAGATCCATTCCCTTTCTGTCTCTCATTAGAAAATAAAACACTTCTTTTTAAAATGTATTTATTCTTATTTCATGTGCACTGGTATTTTGCCTGCATGTATATTTGTGTGAGGGTGCTGGAATTACAGACAGTTATGAGCTGCCATATGGGTGCTGGGAATTGAACCCTGGCCCTCTGAAAGAGAAGCTAGTACTCTTAACCACCAAGTCATCTCTCTAGCCCCAAGAACAGGCTTCTAAGATACAACAATCAAGCATGACATACAAAAATATGGTAAGATGAAGCAAAAACTATCATACTGAAGCTGGACATGGTGACCTAACAGGAGGAAAAGAGTCCCAAGAGTAGGACCCAGAGACATAGACCCACTCATTGAACGTAACTTCTAAATGTGTAAACTATAACCACCTGGGGCTTGAGAGAGGGCTCAGTAATTAAGAGCACTGACTGCTCTTCTAGTGGACCCAGGTTCAATTCCTAGCACCCACATGGCAGCTCACAGCCATCTGTAACTCCAAGATCTGACACCCTCTCACAGAAATACATGCAGGAAAAACACCAATGCAGATAAAAATAAATAAATAAAATTTAAAATGCTAAAAAAATTAAGTAAATAACCACCTGCTGGTGCTGGGTACTTCCCCAGGTCCACAGGAAAATGGCAATAATGACGATTTCATGTGAAACGTTCACTGTGTGCACTCAAAAACAGCAGAAATAATATGGCCAGTGAGGAAAAGATAGATGATTAAATATTAGGGGTTGGTATTTAGTATTAATATAATGAGAACAGACAGCTTAGATTTTTATATCAATTACCAAAATAAGAGAATCAAAGAATAAAAACAGTAAGTGACAGAAAAACATATGTGATCCTGTGCCTGAGTGCATAAGAAGTCTCAAAGTATGCAGGACCCCTGGATAAATGCTAATGGAAGGTAGGGAACAATTTTCACATTCACTGAGAAATTTCAAATTTCTTAGGTTGAGACATGTAATGAACAAAATTGTAATTCACATAAATTCAGAAAAGCATAGAAAATAAGGTAATAATAGAGGTATAGTAATAAATTTATGGTAATAAATGTGTGAGAGAAGCTTGGGTAACCCAGAAAAGACTATGTAAAACTGCAGGGATTGGACCAAAGAGACACACAGTGGTTAAAGGCACAGGCTGTTCTTGCAGAGAACCTAAGTTGGATTCTTGGCAACCACACTGAGGCTCATGACTGTGTGCAACTCCAGTTCCAGTGTGCTCAGCACCCTTTTCTGGCCTCCATGGGCACCTGCATGCACACAGTGCACATAAGTTCACACACACACACATGTACACAAAAGTAAACCTTTGTTTTTTAATCTAAAGGGATAGGTAGAGAATTGAGTAGATAAATGTGCTTCCCAAGAACCCTTGGCTTTGTCAGCAACTAGAGAAAAGAATATATGTCACAATGCACAACTGTGACTACTGGAGCTTTTCAGTGAGAGGAGTGGAGAGGGGGTCATTCTCACACACAGTTGGGACAGATCTTTTTGGAAGCTATTCAGCAGTGTATGGTACACTCTCTGCTGCTTGGGACCTTGGGATCCTCACTCATCTGTCCTTGGGAAATGATGTGATATATAAACAAAATGTATAGAACCCATCCACTTAGATACTGTTTCTAACTCCAAAATAAATCCTAAAGGCAGTGATACCTAACTTCATGAAAATAAAGAAAAACAAGTGTCCTGCGCATCTGCAGGATAGGACACAGCCATTAGGTGAGGCCCCTATAGAGGCTAGAGCAGCATCCCTCACAGGCAGATAGATTCAGGATGGCAGGTGGCAAGCAGAACTCCAATCTGCCTGCCTTGCTCAGGAAGCTCCCACAGTTAAGTGGGTGCAGTGTGGGTACAGATATTCAATTCCTGGAGAGCGTCTGACCCCTTGAACTGTGTTCCTTAAACACCAAGGCCAGAGAAGCACCTCTAGGTTCAGGACCTTGGAGAACTCCAGTATAGTGGTGAGGAGGAGGATGGCCGAAGGATGAAGTCACTGCTGCCTCACAGAGGATGCTTGCTGTGGGATTACTGCTGCTGAGTCAAGCAGGTGGTAGCTGGAGAAAGCCACGGCAGCAGCCTCTAGAGAGAACAGGGCCATAACCATGGATGCACATATATACAAGAACTAGGCCTTCTTCCCGAGCAGGTGGGCCAAGCTGAGTGAGACGGAGCGTTTACAGATCCTGTCTTTGACCTGGTGTGGCACTGAGTTCAGGCAAAGCTTCAGGTCCCTGAGAAGAGAATAAAAATGAAGCAGAATGATGTCACCTCACTCGGGGGTAGGATAAAGGGACAGAGCAGAGGGAACTCAGATGAGCATGCCACTTTATGGCTGTCCTAGGCTTTGGGCAGTGTGTTCTGTTGACTCTGTTATGCAACCTAAGTTTGCGAGGACTTGAGAGAGTTCTAAGAGTCAACAAAGCTGCAGTAACCCACAGGCACTCAATGCCATGCCCTGTGCTGACCCCATTCATGTGGTAACTTCCTGCACGTTGTCCTGTTTGTCCATGCTGGGAAACCTCATCTTGATTCTGTGTAGTGAGTCACCACTGAGTATGCCTCCTGGGGTGAAGGCAGCCTCACAGAGGGATCTGGGAAATGCATCTAGCGCAACACTTTTTGGGGTACCTTGCAGCTGGTATGGATTCCTGTGGCAGTCTTGACCACACAGAAGTATGAGTATTATAAGAAAGTCCTCAAAATCAGGGTATGCCATCGCCCTCCAGGAAGTCACATGACTTTGGTATGTATATAGAGGAAGGACAATTTACACGGAATTTGTTTTGCAAATAACCATCTGTTCATATACAATGTGTTGAAAAATGATTTGCCCCTTTAAGATTCTTTCTTTGTTTCTTTTAAGTAACTTGGTTAAATACATTTTATTTAACGTTGCTACCTATCAGTGTGCCTTAGCACTAGCACCAAATTCTATTTAAAGGACACACATAAAATATCACGTTACTTCCTAAGTAAAAGGGAACCGCCAATAAATGTTTGCCTAGATTGAAAGACTGGATTCTAATACCTGAAGCTGGGTAGGGTGGTGGGAGAAGTGATTGCCTTGTAAACTACGAGGCCCTGAGTCTTGCTGGCGAGCCAACCTATTCCAAACAGTGAATCCCAAGCCAAGTGGAGATAATCTTAAAACCAAACAAAAGGCACAACACGGACGGCAGCTGAGAGCAGACACCTGTGGCTGTCCTCTGGCCTCCACACACACCTGCACACATACAAATATTACAAAGTCTCTGATTTTTCTTCTCTTCTGGAAAATGTATCAACTACGTCCTATAAAATATTGGCTATCACATGCCATAAGGTAGAAAAGAAGGTGACAAGGTCACGGTTTCAGTTTCCGAATGACTGAAACTTCCATGTGGTCAGGAACTGTAGGAGCCAGGCTCAGAGAAAAGACCATCACTAGGCCCACCTGCCCTTTGGAGGGTGAGAGAGATTACTTAAAGGTCAAAGCACACAGACTGACAACCGGCAGATGGATGCCAACCCCCCCCCACAGGAACAGAGAAGATCTGAGGAATACCAGATGAGGGGTTCTTATCTTGTGACGGGGTCTGACTCTTGAACCATGGAACCAAAAATTAAAGAAGGACCAAATTATATTTACTCTAAAGTGTATATTTCAGTGAATTTTTAAAAAAAAAGTTGATATAAACTTTTATATTCTTTTAGCTTAAAGTTATGAGTCTATTTGGGTGGAAGAATTTTTATTTAAACTGAGCCTAACAAAATCTTAGGACAAATATTTTACCAAATCACAGAATCTAAATGTCTCCTTTCAAAAGGAAAAGAGAGAGGTAGGGGAGAGGTGGCTGAGCCAGTATTTGTCAAAGAAACATAAGGGCTTGAAGTCAGATTCTCAGAACCGTGTAAAAAGCCAGGAGAAGCAACATGATCTTATCACCCCAGCACTGGATCTTGGAGACAGGAGAATCCCTCCACATCACTGGAGAGCCAGGCTAGCAGAACCCACCAGAGAGCCAGACTAGCCGAACACACGAGAGAGCCAGGCTTGCTGAACCTGTGAGCTCCAGGCTTAGTGAGAGACTCTGTCTCAAAAAATAAGGTGGAAAGAAATGAAGAATGACATGCAACATGGGCCATGGACTCCTTGCCTATATTCACACACACACACACACACACACACACACACACACACACACACACAC
>LOJH01009286.1:8398-22950 GCA_001685095.1 Ellobius talpinus
TTCTATCAGGTCTCTCCTTGAGCCTAGAGATCACCAGCTGGTCCCTGGGTTCTATCAGGCCTCTCCTTGAGCCTAGAGATCACCAGATGGCCCCTGGGTTCTATCAGGCCTCTCCTTGAGCCTAGAGATCACCAGATGGTCCCTGGGTTCTATCAGGCCTCTCCTTGAGCCTAGAGATCACCAGATGGCCCCTGGGTTCTATCAGGTCTCTCCTTGAGCCTAGAGATCACTCAATGGCCACTGGGTTCTGGGAATCCGTCTGTGTCTGCCTGCTGAGCACTGACTGGGATTGCAGAGGAGCACTGTTTGGGGATCCGAACTCGGGTCCTAAACATTATACCACAACATTTTGCCAACTGGGCCACTTTCTCAGACCCCCTGTCTGTCTTTAGATTGGAAATCACACAGCACCGAACAGATCGTCTCTCCAAGCTCAGAATATCCTCCAGAGGTCACGCAAAAGCACACCCCCAGGTGTTGGCACACAGTCCTGGTGACCTCACTGTGGACAGCAATTCACACAAGGTTTAAACTGCCCTGGGGACAGCTTCATCCTGCTACAGCTTACAGGAGACCTACTTTAAGCACGAACACTCTGGAGGCCCCAGGGCCCTTCTCAATAAGACACATCCTTCGCCCAACCTCCCCATCCCTAACAGGTCACAGCAAAGTAAAATAAACAAGTTTGTTGGGTTAGAGAGGAACACAGGGAAGAAAAGAGACTCTCCCAAAACTCTGCTTGAACAAACCAAGCCTGACGCACCTGTGGGCACCTTCCTCTGGCCTTGTGGCTTTGCTTGTGTGCTGGGCCCCAGGAGGACAGACATCTGGAGGAAATGCAGTTAAGATTAAGACGTGGTTTCTTTCAGCAAGCCTCAGTGTGACCTCAGGACTTCAGAATGTCTGAAGCTAAGCAAAGGGAGCCATCTAGTGGTGAGCACTCACACTGCGGCAGAAGACACCACCTGTTTAAAAAGTCATGGAGAGCCGCTGTCAGATTACCTAATGAGGGCACAGAGGGATTAGGGCGAGCCAGTGGGTCACTGGGGAAACCAAGAGTTAGACTTGTCCTGTCTGGTCTGCTTGCAGCACAGTTTGTCCATTTATTCATTTATTTCTCCAGCACACATTCATGTTAAATGTTACTAGGTACAAGACGTGATACACTAGACCTGGACTGAAGAAACCAAACCAAAGCTACAATTACTATCTTCAAGTACCTCCAGTATGGTAGAAAATGGATCCAGCAACAGTCATTTAAAATCGTCAGTGATGAGGGCTGGCCTCCTCACACCGGGAAGACCATAGATGAGGCGCACAAACGAATCCTGGAGGGCAAGAGGAAGAAAAGTCTAAAGCACAGACCTCAAGCTGGCACCCCGAGGGCCTCATCTGGCCCACAGATGTGTTTTGTTTGGACCATGCAGTGTTTTTATAATTTAGAATTAGTTGCCTATGCTTAAACATCACAGGATTTCACATGAAAACCCAGATTTCACATTCTTTTAGGAAATTGGAAGATCCAATAATTCTAGTTCCATATTCCCAAGGGGTGACATTCAACTAAGCTATGCAGAAATGCTTTTCCTAAGGCTCTTTCATAACAGCCAATAATTTGCTTGTTTCAGTGAATTGTGGGGTGTTTCATGTGAGATACAAAACTCAAAATCACAAAAGCTTATCACCGCAAAGTCAGTTTCACAGGCTGCCATGTCTCAACCCACAAAAGTGTCTTCTTTATCAGGAGGAGATGGTGTGAATGCTCATTCCTCCCTTACAGCGTACATCAAAATTAATTTGATTGAGATTCTAAATTTTAAACACAGCACGTAAAATGTGAGTGTCTCAGAAGAAAGCACACAGTTGTCATGTAACTACTGGCTGAATTGGTTGCTTTGCTCCTCTTGTGACAAAACACGCTGGGCAAAGCCAGGCAGGGGTGGCACGCGCCTTTAATACCAGAGCTCGGGAGACAGAGGCTGGCGGATCTCTGTGAGTTCGAGGCCAGCCTGGTCTACAGAGTGAGTTACAGGACAGGCTCCAAAGCTACAGAGAAACCCTGTCTCGAACCCCTGCCCCTGAAAATAGAGAAGGAGTTTATTTGGTCTTGTGCCTCCAGGAGAATAAAGTCCTCATGGATGGGAGGCATAGCAGCAAGTGACAGGCATGAGGGCAAGTGTGGGACACTTGAGAGATCACATGCTCAGCCACAAACAGACATAGAACAAAATGGATGTGGCCTAGACTTTAAGCTCCCAAAGCCCAAACCAGTGACATAATTCCTCCATCTCCAAACTGCACCCCCAATTGAGAACCAAGTGTTCAAATACCTGATCTATGGGGGCCATTTCTCATCCATACTTTCACATTCCACCGCTCCCTGCCCCCAGCTAGGCCCATAGCCATATCATGATGCAAAATTAATTTAGCACAGTTTCAAAAGTCCCCATAATCTCTCATAGTCTGAACACTGTTTCAAAGTCCAAAGTCTCTGCCGAGACGTGTGGCAGTCTCTGAAATACAACCCCCTGTAAAATCAAAAAGTAAATTACACACTTCTATCATATAATGACACAGAATATATAATGCCATTCGCAAAGAGAAAACTGGAGGAATACAGAAGAAATACAGAACTCAGAAGGCCAAACTCCAAATCCTTTGGTTCTGTGTATGGGCTTTGATGGCTGCACCAGGTTTATCGCCTGCAGCCATACATTTGTCTCTTAGGGTGACTACTCTCTGTGTGCAGATCTCCTTGGAAGATAACTCATGGCTCTGGCATCTCTAGCATCTAGGGGTCTCTAACAAAATCCAGGCTTCACTTCCACAAGTTCACACAATGGACTAGCAGGGCCTTCTGCCTTCACAAGACCTTCATTCAGGAATCTCCTGAGACACAGTGCTGGGCCTTAGCAGCTCTCTGAAACTCCAGAGGAAGAATCCACGGCCCCTTAACAGTTCCAGCTTGCACGCCTCTACAGCTAGCTCTACCTAGATGGTGCTGCCAGCTTGGGATGGACCCTGCCTCCCTGAACCACAACAGCAACAGTGATTTCATCCAGATGTTTTCTAAGAGCAGAAAACACCTTAGGCTCTTCCCCAGTTTGGAAACTTAGCTGGGTGGGGTCTGACCCCTGGGATACCCTTCCCTTTCTCATGATGGAGACCTAGAGGCCTTTCCTTAAGGGGCAATCCCCTTAACAACTGCAGCCTCTCTAACAGCACATGCCTTGGCCACAACATTTTGCTTCCTAGTGCTCTTTTTTCCTCTCCAAATGGCAAATTTTATACTTCTTTCTGCCCATTTGCTTTTTCCTGTAGGCCTGCACCCACATACCAGGAATAACTATGCCATCAAGTGAACATTATGTAATCTTGACATCTCTTTAGCCAGAGAGTGGCCCATTACATTTTAATTTTTCTGCATGCAATTTATCAAGACTTGGGCAGAAGGCAGCCAGATACTTCAGATACTTGGCTGAATTAGTGCATGACTATCCATTAGCCCAGTTGCTAATATTGGTTTTGGGGTTTTTTTTTTTTGGTTTTTCAAGACAGGGTTTCTCTGTAGCTTTGAAGTGTGTACTGGAACTAGCTCTTATAGATTAGGCTGGCCTTGAACTCACAGAGATCTGCCTGTCTCTGCCTGGGATTAAAGGTGTGCGCCACTACCGCCCGGCTTGCTTGCATATCTTTAAAATGATATCTATGTAAGGAAATATACATAATACATGAAGACTGGCATAACCTAAGAGCCTATTGGTAAACATGGTGGGCTGTCCCCCCTTAAAATATGTAATACATGGAATGTGGAAACCTTTGTCGTTTGCTTACCTGTTCTAATCAGTTAGCATTTATGAATTATTATTATAATGTAATCCAACTTAAGCAGATGAATGAAAAAAAGTGTACCAGAAGCAGAGCATGAGCTGCCACAAGGAAAACCTGACATTTGGTGTTTCTTTCTGATCTGGTCAACAAAAGACAAAGACGTTAGTTCTTGGAACCAGAACAGAGGAGGGCCAGTGTCTAATAAATAAATAAATATATTTATTTTATATATTTATTAAGCTGGGAAGTCTTCAGTTGAGACCACTATCTGTTGAGGTCCCTCTTACTGTGCTGTAATGGAAGTATCACCTGGAGGGAAGGGGAGCAAGAGGTTAAAGACATAGGCCTTGGGATTGATCCGGCCCTAAAGGTAGGGCTCCTGTGGCTTTACGCTGGAAGAAAAGCATACCTCAGAGACATTTCACCAATATTCAACACATTACAGGAGAAAGTCAGTTCTTTACTATAGAATAAGCTTCATGTTGGATGACGTTGGCCAGACTGACATAAATAAGCTTGAGATAGACTACACTCAGCTATGGGCTTTGGTAGGTGTGCTAAATACATTTCCAACTTACTGATAGTGTCAAATTTTGTTGGGTATAATTCGATCACATTACAAGCTGAGGAACTCCCCCCTGCCATATGCACATGTGCGTGTGTGTGTGTTGATCATGCTTGACCATGTGGCATGCTCATCTCCTATGCAGCCCAGAATTTCTGAACTGATAATGGGAAGTACTGACACCGACAATTAGAATCCTCACAACAGTGTTGGTAGCACTGTCAAGCAGTACAACCACTTTACAGAACAGTTTGGAGGTTGGCAATTTAAAAAATGCATTAGATAGGTACATGTCATGTGACCCACTAATCCTATGAAAATGTTTACCCAAGAAAAAAGAAAATATATTGTCACAAAGATTGATGTGTCATATTCATGCCCTTATCGTTAACCGCCAAAATACGGAAGAAACACAAGTGTCCATCTGTAGGAGTGATGGTTGGTGCTGTCAAATTGACAGAATCTAAAATCACCTAGGAGACGGGGCTATCTTTATTGTGTGAGTTAATGTGGGAAGACCTGCCTCCTGTGGGCAACACCATTCCCTGACTGGGATCCTGTGCTCTCTAAGTGAGAAAGAGAGCTGAGCAGCAGAATGAGTTCACCTCTCTCTGCCGCCTGATTGTGGGGGCCGTGATTCAATGGGAGCAGCTGCTCCAATCTCCTGCTGCCTTGACTTCTTAACCTGGGTGAACAGCACCCTTGCCCTGTGAGCCTGACTAAACCTTCTCCCTTCAGTTTCTTTTGTCAGAGTGTTCTCTCGCAGCAGTGAGAATGAAACAAGACAGCAGGCCAAGGAATAAATAAATTCAGATAGAGACACACAATGGAATGCTATCCAGGAAGCCCTTGGTTCCTTAGCAGATGCTTGAGCCTGTAGGAGATCAGAAGGACATTAAGCCATGTGGAAAAACAGTGCTGTGTAAATGCACAGGGTTACACCCCCCCAGTTCTAGCCTGGATTCCTCCAGGGTCTGCAACTCCCACCCCCTATTTTGGTTCCTGTTAACTGAAGTTGCCAAGTATGCTTATAGTGCCTCAGTTGTATTCCAGATTATCTAATATATTGTTTCAGTTGCTTTTCTACTGCTGTAATAAACACCATGACCAAAATCAACTCACAGAAGTTGGACTTCTGGTTCCAGAGGGACAAGAGTCCATCATGGGGGTGTATCAGCAAGAGACAGACGTAGCAGCAGGAACAGGAGGAAGCTGAGAGACCAAATCTTCCAATGCAAGCCTGAAGCAGAGAGAGCAGACTACAAACAGGGCCAGGCAGTATATAATCTCAAGGCCCGCCCCCAGTGATGTACTTCTCCCAGAAAGGCTACACTACCCAGACTGTCTCAAACAGCACTACCAGTGGGAAGCTAAGTATTCAAATACTCAATCTGGGGTGGTTTGAAAGAAAATAGCCTCCTTAGACCCATGGGGGGGCATTATTAGGAAGTGTGCCCTTGTAGTAGGTGTGGCCTTGTTGGAGGAAATGTGTCACTGGGGGCAGACTTTGAGGTTACAAATGCTCAAGCCAGACCCAGGGTCTGACTCTCTTCCTACTGACTGTCAAGCAGGATGAAGAACTCACAGCTACCTCTCCAGTATCATGTCTACCTGGATGCTTCCCACCATGACAATAATAGACTAAACCTCTGAACTGTTAGAGAGCCCCAAACTAAGTTTTTCTTTATAAGAGTTGCTGCGGTCATGGTGTCTCTTCACAGCAATAAAACCCAAGCTAAGACACAAGATGATGAAGTACATTTCTCATTCAAGTCACCACATACAATAAGCAACCCTACACACAAATCCTAGGACTTAGACCAGGCCCCAGGATGTAAGAAGCTGATCATTTAGCAGATCATTTAGCTGATCATTATGCATGAAAATGAGAACAGTAACAGACATGACAACCAACATTTCTAATGCCTGTTGCCTGTTTATACTGAACCAACACACTGAGCAGAGGAGACACAAAAACAGGAGCTTAGCCAAAGCCTTACTGTGTGCCACGTTTGCTGGGCTTGTCTTGCTCATAGCTGACATGAGGCACGGCAAGACAGCCAATCGGCCTGATCATGTCACTCCCAGAGACTGTAGGACTGCTTAGGATTCTCCTTTGGCTCTGACTACACCAGCATGACCAGGTCACATGTCCGTTTTAACCTTTAACCAGACATACATTGCCTTCAGCTCACAGCAGTGTCTCATGTAAGTTACTTCTCTTAAAGAACATTCTTTAATTTGACTCAACATCAATTCTCACCCTTCAGAGCAGACTCTGCTATAGACTACTCTCAATCTCAGGGCTTTATTTGCATAGTTCATAGACCCTCGTTGGCCAGGCTTGACCTCACATACTCTCACATCTGCACTAGGGAGCTAAAGATCTAGCTGGAGTTTATCATGGATTGAGCTCTTTAACAAACCTTTATACTAAAATCTATAAAAAGTTGGAGGGCTTTTATAGAGGCAAAATTGTATCTTTCAGGAATCCATATTCTTTCACTTGGTGCCCTTGCACTTCTGCTCACCATTAGGCCGCAGGCCAGGGATGAGGGTGCATGTAATTAACTGTGGGAAACAGGACTGCAGTGCTCCATCAAATGCTTAGGCATGCTAGCTTGGCCAGATAAAAGCATGGCTAATTTTGCAAGCACATTAGGGCTCCTTGGAACCAGAGCAGGGCAGGGAGGAGGTTATATTTATTATAAGGAGTCAGCTTGAGCACTTATGCGGTTAAGAAGTTCCATGGCTGACAGCCAGCATACTGGAGACCCAAGACAGCCATATGTCATTCTAGTCCAAGTAAGAAGGCCTGAGAACTCAAGGGAGCTAATGATGCCACTGTGACTCCAAGAGTTGGCAAGGAAAGCCAGTGCTTCAGACTGAAAAAGAATGATGTCTCCACTCAAGCATCAAATGGCAGAGGTTTTCTTTGAGAGAAGGCTGGACTTTTTGGTCTGTCAAGACCTACTGATTAGATGAGGCCTGTCTGCACCAAAATCAAAGTACAGTTTACTCAATCTCCCAATTCATATGCCAGATTCATCACTGAAATGTCATTCAAAAGTCCTTCCCAGAGATATATTAAATGATTTTTGACTGAAGATCTAGACACTTCGTGGCATAGTTACATTTTACATAGAATTAGGCATTTCACCTAGCTAAGTACCCACCAACCTGCTAGCTCAAAGCTATGCAGTCTGAGGTTCTAGATTGTTCATGCAGCTCTTATAAAGTTGCATGTCAAAAAATGGTGATATTATACTGTTTTGTGGAGACCCATCAATTTAACCAACCAGAAACAGAAGAAAATCAACCAAGAATTAGGCAACTCCCAGAAGTCACCAATGGGTCAAGAGTCAACTGCTCTTTGTCAACGGTCTTTAATCATTGCAGCTGTACATGGCCCCATGTCTCCCACGACCTTGTCAGATGCCAGATGATTTACCTCAAGACATGGAGATCCAATGCTAGGCCTTTTTGTCTTCATCAATTCTTGCTAGCTGAAGCAGTCACCATCACCAGATCCGTCAGGCTCAATCAACACATGCCATCACTTGTTTACTGTGAATTGGTATTTCTGAGGTCTCCAAAGCCTCCTTTTAGGTTAACCACTTAAAATGGGGAATTATCTAAGTTAGGGTTTCAATTGCTGTGAAGAGACACCATGACCACAGCAACTCTTACAAAGGAAAACATTTAATTGGGGTGGCTCACAGTTTCAGAGGTTTAGCCCATTGTCACCACAGTGTGACATGCTGTGCAGGCAGACATGGTGCTGGGGAAGTAGCTTATCATCATTACATCTTGAGCCACAGGCAACAGGAAGTAGTCTGAGACACTGGGTGTGGCTTGAGCATATGAGAGACCTCAGAGTCTGCCTCCACAGTGACACACTTCCTCCAACAGGACCACACCTTCTAATAGTGACACTTCCTTTGAAGGTCATTTCTTTTGAACCATCACAGGTATACACTGAGAGTTATAATATCTTCTTGTTCTTGGGACACTGTAATGATTATGTATAATTGGGTGTGGTGGCACAAGCCTACAATCCCAGAAATCTGGAGATAGAAGCAAGAGGACTGAATTCGAAAGCTATCCTAGGCTACTTAGAGAGTTCTGGCTCAGGGCAATCTGCACAGCAAGAGCCTGTCTCTTAAAGGAAAGGGGATGGGGAGAGGACCCAGTGAGTAAGAGCATTTCTGTGCAATTATGAGGACTTAAGTTCAAATCCCCAACATCCATGTAAAAGCAAGGCATAGCTTAACATGCCTGTAACTTCAGCTTTTGAGAGCAGAAACAAGTGGATTCTAGGAGGTCACTGGCTGGTTAATCTAACCAAAATGGTGAGCTTCAGGTCCAGTGAGAAACCCTGTCTTAAGAAAATATTTCAGTGTGATAGAGCAGGATGCCCAGTGTCGTCCTCTGTGCACAAATGATGTGTGTGTGTGTGCGTAAAATAAACAAATGGAAGTAAAGAAAGAAAGAATGAAAGGAAAAAAGAAAATATCAAAAATACAAAAAAGAAGCCCAAAATTCAAGGAGATTAAATATACATATATAGAAACATTTTATTTTTATAAAAACACTATTTTTATAGAAACATTTTATTTTATGAAACATTTGATTTTTATAGGAACATTTTATTTTTATGTATTTTTGATGATCTTTGAGAAAGAGTATAATGATTTTAAAAAACAGGTTTCCATTTTTAAAAAAAAACAAGGAAAACTATTCTTTGTTGAAAATGTGACATTTCTGGAGGTTCCCCTTCTCTGTGGCAAGAAGCATGTTCAGTCCCCTCCATGTATAAAAATGTCTGCACATGTCCTCACCCACCCCAGGGTCTGACTCATGGGACCTTCTGAGCAGCTCTTTCAGCTGCTATCCCACAACAAACACCACACCTCCCCCCATCCCTCTTTGCTAACCACTCCTTCCTTAGAAATACACATAGCCTTTGAAATAACTCAGGCCAATCTACTAATATTTATTTCACCTCCAAACTTAACATTCATGGAACATTCACCAGTGCCAGGAACTTTGCATGTATAGTCTTCATTAAACCTCACAAGAAAACACCTATGGCGGGTTCTAATTTTGCTTCCACTTTACAAATGATGAGAATAAAGCTTTGGAATGTTGGCCACCTCACCCACAGTCATACCAGGAATGAAAAGAAAAAAATCTGTCCACTTGGGCTCCTGAATTCATTTATCCTCAAATCATGGTGTGATGTGTATGTTTAAATTTAGAAATTGCAAGTCATAAGTGTGGATAAAGCAAACTTTACAGTAAGTCTTAGGACATTTCAAAAGATAACAGTTCACCATTCATGTAACACCATAAAAATAGTATTTCTCAGTCTTTTGGTTAAAGAAATATGCCTACATAACTTTTGTTGGGGATCTCAAGACATAAATCTAAACCATTATTTTAGAGTCTTAATATGAGTTCAGGGTGCTGTAGAGATGGCTCAGGGTTCAGGGTACTTGCTTCTCCTGCAGAGGACCTGGGTTCCATTCTCAGCACCCACATGGCAATTCACAACCTACTGTGGTACCAGCTCCATGGGATCTGATGCCCTCTTCTGTCCTTCACAGGTACTGCACACATCTGGTGCACATGCATACATGCAGACAAAACACTCCAACTCATAAAAGATAAGAATATGTTTTTCTAAAGTGAGAGCATTCAACCCCTTGAGAAGAAGTCAATGGAGTTCTTAAGCCTAAGTTCTTCATAACCCTCTTAAACATCAGATAGCTGGAAAGAGATTGGATGTAATTTAGTTAATTTCACTTGACAACTGGTGGAGAAGAGGGTGGAACTGGAGAAATTTCAGCTAAGCTAAGTTAAACAAAGGTGAGCACAAGTCTCAGGAGCACACAGAGTCATGAAAGGCACGGGCATGTAAGCAATACTGGGATAGCAGCCTTTCCTACCGTCTTAGGAATGTGTCTGGCAAAGCATAGCTGTATAGGCCATCTCGTTAGCCCACCAGTGCCCTGGCAGCATCTCCCATGAAACTGCATTGGCATATCCCATGTATAGTGTTACAGCTTCGGTTTCTACAGTAAGGAATGGCTAGGTGACGGACAGCAGATGCCCAAGGAATACTGAGCACCTATCCACAGGAAAGTCCTGTAAATCGGACCCATTCAGCCAATCCAATTCCATTCCCTATTTCTTCTCAGAGTGCTCGCTTTTCTCTCCTGTGCCACCATGAGAAGCAATGCCTGGCAGGTGCTTTGAGGTATCCACCACAGAACACCATTCAGACATGCGTTCAAGCCAATAGAAAGTCATTTAAGAGTTGGCCACGGACTAAAACTGGATGTTTGTAACCCAAATGCAGTCCCAAGCTTTACTTACTCATAGTGAACTTTAAGCACAAAACACACCCTAGGTTAACACCTCAGTTAGCATGAACAGTTAGCCAGAAGCAGAACTCCAGAAGCCAAATCAAGGTCAGTATATTTAGGAACTTTCACAGATCTACAGACTTTCAATGAATTAGGCCTTTATTCTTGTTTTGGCAGGTGCAAAGGTCTACATTCTGGGATCTTAGGTCAGCATGGTGCCCAGTGACTCTAACATGATGTCACTTGTGATAAGGTGAGGAAATTTGTCATACAGGGCTAAGACCAGAGACAACTGCTAGGTTTGAATTCCATGTCACCCACAAGCTCATGCCACTAAACATGGCATGTCATCCCAATGAAGCTGAGTCACTGTCAAGAGTAGATGGGTGAGCACTAGGGAGATGGCCCAAACATGGAGACCTAAGTTAGCACCACCAGGTCCCATGTAAGAAGTCTGTCACAATACTGGGGGGAAAGACAGATGGTCACGTGGGCTTGATATGCGGCCAATGCAGTGAAAATGCTGAGTTCCAGGCTCAGATCCTAAAAAGATAGGTGGGGAGCGACTTGGGAAGGAACCCAACCTCAGGTTTTGACCTTCACATGCATGCACATTATCACACACACACACGCACGCACGCACTCACGCACGCATGCACGAACGATTCAGTGAGATGATGTGGACAGTGCTTTGCCACCAACTAGCATACAATAAATCATCGTTTCTGGGACTGGAGCGATGGTCAGTGGCTAAGATGGCTTGCTACTTAATCATGAGAAGCATCCAGCATCCATATCTCAAGCCTTTCAGTCACCCCAGCTCTGAGGGATATGATACCCTCTTCTGGCCTCCACCCACATGTGCACAGGTGTACACATCATGGACAAACACACACACAAACAAAATAAACATTTGCAAGCAAAAAATTCATTTCCTAGAATGTCTAACACTCTCTGTCCATTTCTTCAAATTGTAAGATATTAAGTTGCAAAGACTTGAGCCTGAGTAGTTTCCTTCCTCCGTGAACTTTTCCTAATTACTCCTGCTCCTGGGGACATGGAACGCTCTGACTTTGGATCCAGGCCTACTAGACTGACTCCAGTGACACCTAAAGGTGGTGGTGTGGGCTGAGTAGGTGAGGAGGCAAACCCTGTTCATGCTGGCCTGGACAGACATGGCTGCCAGAGTGCCCCGTAAAGGACCCCATACTGTATTTCCGTCTCCTCCCCCCACACTCCTCAGTGTCTCAGTTTCTAACGACACAAACTCTAGTGAGGCCAGGCCTTGGTTGTTTTATCTATAAAATGAGCTGCTTCCTGGGGACTTCTGAATAAGCATCTAATCACCCCAGATAAGGGTACCAAAACCAAATCAAAAATGCAACACCACCAAAGTCCAGCTTAGCAAACCAATGAGTTTGTGGACTTGGTTACAGAGTGTGCATAAGGGGTTACTCACAGGAGTGTGGGTGACCCCCAGCGCAGTCACAGCCCTGGGAAATCCCACTCACACAGGAATGAGGACTGACCAACAGCTGTGTAAGCAGAGTCACCATCTTCAAATAACCTCACATTCTATGCACTCCATTTACCTCCCAAGACCACAATATCAGGAGACCCCACGAAACTTAGACAGAATTATACACAGCTTAGATGGAAGTATAGGAAGTAGTGGTCAAGCGAGGTCAAATGAACATCCACATCCGCTTTTATGGAATTTGACCAGGCCCTGTCTTGAGGGGGTTTAGCAATTAATCACAGCCTCTCTGATGTTGATAGTAATGTCTGCTAGGCTCGGTGGGCAGCTTTCTGTAACGTGGGTGGATGCTGTTTGCCTAGCTGGGATGGAAAGTTCACCGGATCCCTCTGGAAGACCTCTTCCAACTGCAGACTCAGAACCCTACTGGCACCTGTGGCCTGGTGTGGGCGGGTGTATCACCCTGAAACCAGGTGACCTGCACACTTGGCCACAACCGAGGCCTCCATACTCTCTGCATAAACAGAACGTGTTGTTCTTGCTTTCCTCCACCCTCTCCAAAATCTGGAGCCTCTCTCCAACTGGACCATGAGCCAAATGTTACCAGCACCCAGGCTGCCAACCAGGCAGTGCCCAGGGCTCGCTGATGTAAACACTGATGAGAAATGATTGAAGCTTGGCTCTGTCTGTCTGTCCCTTTCTGTGCTGTCTTCAGCCAGAGGCCCGGAGGCTTTTACCCACTGTGCCAAGCAGTCTTAAACAACATTTGTTAATCTCCCTTCCTGCTTTGCCTCCCACCCCTCCTTCTGGCCACTGTCTTAAAGGAAAGAGCTAGTGAGGCCTGGCTTGCCCTGCCATTTGTACTTCCTGTTTTAGGGGAGGGTGAGGGAAGACATTGCCAGTTTCTCTATATCCCTCAGCATGGGTCCATTAACTAATCCCAGGGGAGATTGGGAAACTGGGAAACAGACAGAAGAAACCAGAGACTTCTCTTGGCTGAAGAAAAAGAGATTTTGGTCAAAAAGCCCCAAATCCAATCTGTAACCAGTCAAAGCCCTGTCAATAGCCAGGTTCCCATCCAGACACTGTAGAAGGTCCTGGATGGAGCGACTGCCAGTGCATCCAGCTCTGCATCCAACACCAGCCCGAAGGCAGCTGTCCATGGAACCGTTAGTAGGGTCCTTGCGTACAGAACACAGCTTCTATCTGAAACCAAGCCAGTCTCTACCTCACCAAGGGCAGCATCTTCCCCCAGGAGGTATATTTCCTGCTTCTCACAAATCTTCCATGGAGCTAACCTGTGCTCTGCCTGTGCTGCAGAAGGGCATGCTGGGTAGATCAGTAGCATCACTCCAGCCAACTGCTTCCCAGCGGTCTCACTTCCTGACACTGCGGCTTATTTATTCCTCTTCCTTCTTCCTTCTCTTTCCTTGTTCCCGCTTTGCTTAGCTTTTCCTTCCTCCCTCATCCTTCCTGCTCCCTTCCTTCTCCTTCCCCCTAAACCATTACCTCATTGCTTTTCTTGTTGCTGTGACAGATGCCCGACAAGAAGCCATCTTAAGCTAGGAGGGTTTGTTTTGGCTTACAGTTCAAAGGGCACAGTGTGAGAAGAACTGAGTATCCGTGCAGTCAGGAAGCTCAGGAAGTGGGGCTGGACAGTCAAACCTCAGGGTCCACTCATTGAGTCACTTCCTCCAGCAAAGCTCTGCCTCCTAAAGGTTCCAAAAGACACCAAGGGCTGAGGACCAGTGTTCAAACACATGAGCCTATGGTGGACACTTTCATCCAAATCACAGATGGCTAATTAATCCCTAATCACTCCTATGGGATGGGCACAAATGGAAGGAGCTACAAAAAAGAATATCTCAGTTATTCAGAACTCATCCTTCTTTCTAAAATGTGACTTGAGAATTCACAGCAAGTTATCTCGGGACATGTCAGAAAAGCTCTGGAGGGCACCTCTGTCTGAGAAGTTTGAAGAGGCGACTGATCTCCAGCTTACAGAGATTCGTACCATTCTGAAAGCTGGTAGACCTGTGCTCTATTTTTCTTTTCAGATGCTTCCTGCAGTAGGCACCATAATGTCACTCATAACTCCAAAAATGTCTCTTAACTCAGAGCTTAATAGTGCAGCCAGGCTAGTGGCACATGTCTATAATCCCAGCAACTCAGAAGGCTGAAGGGGGGCAGCTGGAAATACAAGTGCTGCTTGAGCCACAGGCTGAGTTCAAGACCAACCGTGATAACTTAGGGTCTCTCTTGTGCGCATGCTGTCTCTCTATCTCTTTGTCTCTCCCTCTGTCTCTCT
>LOJH01009286.1:24871-35396 GCA_001685095.1 Ellobius talpinus
CCCTCTCTGTCCCTCCCCCAGTTCAACCATCTCCTTCCCTCATGTTCTCCTCCCCTTCTCCCCTCCACCTCTCCTTCCACCCTCCTTTATCCCCCACCCCACACAAAATCTTACTTTTGGTAAGATTGCAATTTTTACTTTGTTGATCCTACCTATCCAAGAGCATGGGAGATTTTTTTCCACTTTCTGATGCCTTTTTTGATTTCTTTCCATGACTGTGGTTGTAACCCATTTCTCTTTTAGTCTATTCACCCGCTGGATTCCTTCCTGGTGTTCTGTCATAGCTTCACTATTTAACCATAAGCATGTGTTTTGTTATTACAGCTAAAGGGTCTCGCTCTTCAACACAGACATGAAGAGGATGACCTCAGCCAGTCGTCAGAAGCAGATGGCTCTCGGCATTCTGAGCGCAGAGAGAGGAAGCCATGCCGCTGTCAAAGCGGAGTGGAATGCCACACCTGTGACAGATTTCCCTTAAGTTTGCCTTTGTTTGTTTGGATTTTTAAATGTATTTCTTTGGTTGGTTGGTTTTATTGAGAATGGTTTTTGAACAGTATCTCTGGCTAACCTGAGACTCACTCTGTAGCCCAGGCTAGGCATGAGAGAATCTTGTGCTGAAGCCTCTAGAGCCACCACAGCCAGCACTGCCTTGGGTTCTGATGATTTATTAGTACTGTGGTTTGCATAGACAAAGCGAGGGATAGAGAAGCCCCCTTCTGTGTGGGGTGCTCATCTTAGGGTCAGAAATGGAAATATGCTGTGTGCTTTACAGTTTCTGTGTCATGACCTTCAGGGTAATGACAGTTCCCATCAAAGGGTGACTCTGTGGTCACTGAGCTCACAGTTCACTGTATCCCCTTAGATCACACAAGTGGAGACTCTCAGTCCCTGGCCAGGTAGGGTCTACATTTCTGTTCAGTATGAAGAAGTTTGGAAAATGAAACCGGTTGTCATTAATCCTTAAGATTACAGGATCAAAGTTTCTGAGGAAACTGAGAAAGATAAGAAGTCAGGGAAGGGCTGACAAGAAGGCTCACTGGTTAAGAGCACTGGCAACATTTACAGAGGATCCAGACTCTGTCCCGAGCACCTACGCTGCAGCTCACAAGCTTCTGTGATTCCAGTTCCAGGGCATCCCACAGCCTCTTCTCAGACAATGCACACACATGGTGCACAGGTATACATGCAGGCAAAATACTCACCCTCACAAAATAAAAATAAATCTTTCTTTTTTTAAGGCAAACCCACTAAAGGGCCATGAGAAGGAAAGGACTCCTTGGTACCTGCTGACTGAGAGTTCAGACAGTGACATAGACCAGGAGCCAGGTTCACAGTCAAAATGTGTCTTGTCCTCTTTGCCACCCAGGGACAGCAAGGATTGATTTGACCTTTCTTTCCTCCTTTTTTTCTTTTCTTTTCTTTTTTCTTTTGATCCTGTGAACCTGTAAAGAGTACCTCAAGCTACATGATCACCTCATTTACTAGAAAAGTTCTTCAGGTAACTATACCAGAGTAACCTAATCTTTTAAATCCTTTGAGCAATAAAATTCCAAAAGCTACCAATTATTAAGACACTTACATGCAGATATCAAGAAGTCTACACACACTCAAGGGCTTATCATTTTTGTCTCTTTCTTATCTCTCTCTCTCTCTCCTTTCTATTCCTCTCCTCATTTTGTCTCACACTTGCCTGGAATTTATCATAACTTTCCTGCCTCAGCCTTTGGGTTAACATCTATAACCACCCATGGGTAGAACGAATACCTAGCCTAGACACTCTATAGAGTTTGAAGACCTCTGAGCCCTGTGGGATTTAACAACTTCTAGGGTGTTTTATACCAGGAGGTTCAGAGACGCCACTATCTATCATGGTGGCTATTACCTACAAGTGGCTACTAAATACTGACAATATAACTAATCCAGTGTGCAAAATAATACTGTATTTAAAAAAATTTATCACTAAAAAATTCAAAAGTCATAAATATTTTGGATTGATTATGTGGTGAACGATGCTATTTTCAATCACTTAGGCTAAATAAAGCATATTATTAAAGTAATTCACCTGTTTCTTTTTCACATTTTTGCTTCTGGAAAATTTTAAAATGTCTATGTGGTTCAGTTTCTTTCTATGGAACAACACTATGCTAGCCAATTGGATGCTTTCCCAACTCAACACCTCACACCTTCCTTAAAATAGCTCCTCTTCCTGCCAGTTGTCACATGACCCATTTCTGCTTGGTGCTTTACACTTCACCCTAAGGCTTACCCTGGCACTGAATGGCAGAGTGTCCAGAAAGTCCTGGAAGATGAAGGTTTCCTGTAAATGGTGAAAATAAAGATTTCTTCACCTTCCCATCAGTGCCATGGACATAGGTACAGTTAGGGGATCAATTGAGTTCGTCTTAAAGCCAAACCTTTAAGGTGCTGGAAATCATGGTGGAGGCAGGGGTGGTAATGCATGACCTGTAATCACAACATGGGAAGTTTGAGGCCAGCCTGGGCTACACAGCTAGTTCCAGTCCCTAAGATCCTCGCAAGAATGAACGCGGGAGAGTGGCACATCCTGGTCTCTATGCTGGCTGGCTAGAAGAAATAGGACCTCAGGGCAAAATGGTGAGAAAAACCAGTGAGTGTAAAAGGAAGTGGCTAGTGAGGGGTCACTAATACCTCCTGCTCCTTGCCACACACAGACATCTCAGAAGCGCAAGCGACTCCTGAGCAGCAAACAGTTGCTGAGGAGAAGCCATTGAATGGAATCATGTGCAGAAGAAGCCCTTCTACACAACTGGTACAAGCAGCAAATGAGAAGTCATGAAGGGAGGGCCAGACAGAGCCAACCAGGAACAGAGCTGCAGTAACCCTTCCCTCTACCACTCGGCCAGTAGCCTACCAGGTTGTGCCTAAGGATCTATTACCCACGGCTACCCAAGAGTGAGGTCTAGGCTTGCAAAAGATAAAGTGTAAGCCATAAACTTAATCAGATCACTAATATGGAAGAATCGGATGTAAACCCATCTGGAATTTTCTATAAACTTAAAGCTCTGATGACTTCTAATTCCAAACTATTACTTCTGCTCAAAAGAGTAAAGAACAATAAGATTATTTAGCCGAGTTTTTTTCTCTTTTCTTTCACTTATTTTATTGGCCACAGAGGCTGCATCATATATGTGGAAGTCAGAGATCAACTCAAAGGTGACTGTTCTCTCCTACCTTGTGGGTTCAGGGGCTTCAAACTCAGGTCATTAGGCTTGGTGGCCAATGGTTTTGCCCACTGAGCCATCTCAACATTACTAAAAATTGAGTCTTTTAAATATCTGATAGCATGACAAAATGTTCTCACACTACCCAGCACACAGTAGACACAGGATGAGAAAATCTGAGTCCTCAGTTATTACCAACCTAAGGGATCGTAGGTAGAAGAACATCTGCCTAGCATGTTAGAGGTCGTGGGTTCAATCCCTAGCAGAGAGCGAGGACGGGGAACCCAGGGAGCCCAGATGTGACTTATAACCGTTTGGCTTTATGAGTTGCATCTGGAAGACTGAGAATGGCGAGTCTGTTCTTTCAGTTAGAGAGATTTGTATTCAGTCCTCACACTAATGAATGCTGAACCAAAAATTAGCAGCGGGGGGGGGCAGGCCAGCAAGCCACCTCGGGGAGGAAATACGCTTGCCAGCAATCCTGGTGACCTGTGCTCCATCTCTAGGACCCACACGGTGGGAAGAGAGAGCTAATTCCCACAAGCTGACCTCTGACCTCTGCTCACATGCTATGGCACGCACTGATGTGCACACGCACACACACTCACACACACATTAAATAAGTAGGTAGCTATTAAAGAACAAAGCCGTGTAAAGACAGGACAATAAAGGCAGGATCTTTATTCCCTAAGTGAAGACTCTACCATGGGTCTCAGTGCTGGGATAGCTGTAACTGGAGATGAGGGATAGGGTAGCCCTCAGGAAAAGCCTTCTTAGCAGGAGGGGAAGGAATTCTGGTATCAGGTCCTGAAAAGGCTCATAGGTGATTTGGTATTGTAGGAGGTGAGGAAGAGAAGCCATGGGACAGTTGCCCAATGGAACAAAGGGGGAAAAGGGTGTTTTGGTTTTCTTTTTTGCTGTTGTTCTTTTGTTTTGTTTTGTTTTGTTTGTTTTGTTTAAATAAGAGGACTGGAGCCAGCAGACAAAGGAAAGGACAGAGACTCAGAGACTGAATAACTTGGAGGCCATTCCTGGAGGAGATAATTGGCTGAGGCGTCCTAGAGGAGAGAGGCTGTCTCTGTCAGAATCTGGGGGGAAAAGGGTTGGTGTGACATCCTTGAGGAGCTGTGGAAAGCCCATGGGGAGTCAGGGAGGTGGCAGAGGGAGGGCGTGAAAGAGCCAGCGTGGCCATTGCCACAGTTGGAAACCAATCCTCTAAGTGACTGAGACAATTCTATAAGGAATACAAAAGGAATTTCTTAGGCCCTAGCCCCCGGAGTGGTTTTACTGGAAGAGATACCAAGCTTCCTTGGAATCCTTTCCCCTGTTATTTTTTCACATTTCTGAGTTCACCTTAATTAAGCCAGCCTTTCTTCTGAGGCTAAAGCAGGCAATGTCCTGGCATGAAACATGTCATAGCAGGCGGAACAGCTTTGCTCCTCCTTCTCTGTGGACCTGCTGGCGGCCACTGAGCGCAAGCTCACGGTCACCCTGCCTATTAAAATGACACAACTGTCCCCAGGATGGGGAATTACAGCACATCTGGCTTGGCAACCCAGAAAGTTTAATAAGGGTGCCTGTGAAAGGGGCGAGGGCAGCAGATCTGCTCCGAGCAACAGGGTGTTCTGTCCAGGCACTGGCAAGGAAAAGATACTGTCCCTGTGGAGACCAGATCCTGGGGCCAATGGAGATGCTTATCTGGGCTTGACAGCCCCAGGGCAAAGGAAAAGGAGAAAGAAAGAGATGGTCTTGGAACAATTTGGGCCGGAAAACAATAGGATTCTGTATTTCTTGGCACAGGAATGAATGAATCTTTATTCCAAGTGTGAAGCAGGCATTAACTCCAAAGACAGTAAATGGTGGGACTGACATTCTGGCAACAGTCTTGGGCTTTCTCTGTGGAATCTCAGAGCAAACAGTCCCACAGGGCTTCAAAGAAACATGTGGGTTTCTTTTTCTCTTCTTAAGTAAACAAAATTAAGAGAGAGCGTGCACTTCCTACAGCTGTGGGTGCCCCAAATATCTCCCATTCCAACCCTGACCCCGGCCTCAGGGGAGCCGTCTTCTCTTCTGAGTTAAAGTCACACGCACTCACAGCAACCTCGGGGTCCCACCTAAACATGAGGGGCACCCTCCACTGTCAGCAAGGCTAGACTTTTCCCAAAACCTAAGGAATATCACAGGAGAACTGGACCTCAGGTTCTTTCAATTTCTTTTTCTTTTTTGACTTTTAAAACACAAACATACATTTCTTTGGATAATCACCAACATACATCATATATGTTTGCAAATATGAAGTTGAGGGGGATCAGTTGAGGAGTTATGAGAGTGATGGCTGTGATATTCTAAATAGCTAGCTTCCCAATGTAGTTTATTATTATTAATATTTAATTTCAGTTTGGTTTGATTTTATACATAGATTTTTGCTATAAAGCCTTTGCTCGCCTGGCACAAACCCTTCAGCTTGGGCTGGCCTCACACTGAAGGCAATACTCCTACCTCAGCTTCTCAGTGTTAACAGGCATGAGCCATCACTCTTAACTTCTGTCTGTCTGTCTGTCTATCTGTCTGTCTGTCTATCCATTCAAACCATCTGCCCATCCATCCATTCATCTCTATCTCTGTCTTCCTTCCTTTTGTTCTTTTATTTACATGGGCTGGGTTCTGTTTTCCTTGAGAGTTTTATGCTGTATTTATATCATTTCTGCCCCGTCTCAGCTTTTCTAGATGTATTTGATTCCATATATTACTATTCATTTGTTTTCTGAGACATAGTCTCCCTCTGAAGTCCAGACTATCCTGGAAATCACTAGGAAGCCCAGATTAACCTCAAACTCACGCTACTCTTCCTCCCCAGTCTCTCGGGTAATGGTATAATAGACCTGAGCCACCACAACCAGCTCCTTAATACACTTTGAAAACCAGCTTTTATTTACTGCCAAATATGGATTTTTGTGTCCCAGCACAAGGAGGCAAACTGGTAGGTATTCCCTTAGCTTGTCTTCTGCTCCTGCCTGAAGCAGTTTCACACTGACAGACTTAGCCCAGGAAACGCCAGTGCTAAGCAGAACCTGCAGTCGGAGCCCTGGCTCCCCACTTCCTGCCCACCTAGAAGTCCTGTCTTTGTGGGGCCTGGGCTCTTTGTGCAGTCACCTCCTGCCACTTCCCAGAAATCACCAGCAGTCAGGGAATGGCAAACAGAGTTTGCTCCACATCACAACGATCCTTCCTCCCACAGACATCCCTCCTTGAGTCCCGTGGTTTACATATTCCCACAAGGTCAAATCAAGGACATTTGGTCACATGCAGTATTGTGGCAACAGCACACATAGGGCTGACCCTGTAACAAGCTCAAAAATGTAGAAGATGGGCTAATTCCATTAGGTTTTCACACGGGACTTTTCCTTTTGGACAGAGCTGTCTTTTTCCCAGAAAAGGAACAAAGCCTGACCAGTCCCCCATGGTAGACGGTCTCAGATTCAGTTCTGTATTTTCAATGAGTGTGTGCTATGCATATAGTTTATGTATAAGTGTGTGAGACATGCGCATACATAGGTGGATGTGCCCATGCATGCCTGTGCAGAGGCCATAGGAGGACATCAATGTCCTGTCTTATTGCTCTTTACCTTAGTCTTTTGAGATGGCAACTGTTATGTTATGACAAGATCGGATCTTGGGGGGTAGGAGACAAACATGCGAGGCAGATAGAGCTTATGTGGGAAGTTTCATTAAGAGACAGGAAATGGAAAAGTGGGGAGGGGAGGGGAGAGACTGACTGCTGGGGACAAGAGCAGGAAAGGAGATGAGCTGGTCTCTTAAAGGGGCCTTTTGTACCTGCCGGGAGCAGGGGTGATACACTCTTCCAGGTCCCCAAGGGGCGGGGCCAGGTGTGCCTGAATGCTAACAGGATCTCTGCTGAGCCTAGAGCATGGTTAATAGCCAGCAAACCCCAGACCTATCCCTTTCCCCCTGCAGCACTGAGGTTATAGACATGCATGAGACCACACCCCGCTTTTTATATGGATGCTTGAGATTCTAACTCAGGTCCTCTATGCTTGCACAGCAAACGTTCTTACCCATTGATCTGTTTTCCCAGCCCCCAATTCTATGACTATTTCTTCCATGAACCCAGAACTTGCTAGAAAGAGTTGAGTCAAAAGAAAAAAAAAACAAAACCAACTAGACCTAGAGCTCAACTACTTTGTAATTCAGACTGCCCCAATACATGCCCTGCTTACAGGGGAAGTCAGGACTAGCGACTGGTTAATGTGGGGTGGCAGAAATGACTTACACTACCAGTAAACACAGCTGGCACTCACCACAGATCACAAGAGCAGCAGAAGTCAGGGAAACCTGCATAGGAACAGGATTTGAGTTTTTCACTAGTTTTAAGTTTTTGCTGTGGCAAGAACATACCAGGAGATCTCCGCTCTTAGCATATGTGATGGTTAGTCTTTGATGGCCTCGCACAAGCTAGAAGTACCTGGCCAGATGGAGCCTCGCAGGAGGAATGGCTTCCCGCATATTGATCTGTAGGGATATCTGTGGGACATTTTCTTGATGGAAGTGAGGGCCCAGGCCACTGTGGGTGAAGCCACCCCCAGGCAGGAGGGCATAGGCTGTGTTAAAAAGCAGACTGCGCAGCCGTAAGAACAGGCCAGTAAAAAGTGTTCCTCTGTGGTCTGCTTGAGGTTTTGCCAGCAAGTTCCTGCCGTGGCTTCCTTTGAAGACCGATTGTAAAGTATAAGATGAAACAAACAGGCTTCTCCCCAGAGCTGCTTCTGGCCACAGTGTTTATCCCAGCAAAGTAGACCAACATGTTTCGAATTGTTTAACCTTATTTATTATTGAGTGTCCTGGTAGGCACGTGAAGTTCAAAGGACAACTTGGTGCAGTCTCTCCTTGTACCATGGATGCTGGGGAATCTAATTCCAACCGTCAGGCTTATGGGACGAGCACTTACACCCTTGAGTCCATCCTGCCTGTTCCTCACAGCATATTTTATGTATAAAATGAAGAATTATGATCAATAGGCAACATGTCAAACTGCAGATTTCTAGAGCTTACTCACCTGTGTAACTGAAGCCGTACATGTGCAAGAGTTATACTATGAAACCCCTTGCCAACCACAACTCACTTCACAGTTTCCATGAACTTGACCTCTGGATACCTTGGATAAATGGAATCATGTGGGCATTGCTAAGGGCATGTTTGCTTCCCAGTCCACCCAGGTGTTCATACATTGTGGGATCACCTTTCTTAAGGTGGAATAATAGTCCAGGATACACAAGTGAACATTTTTGACACCCATTTGTCTACTGGTGGACATCCAGGATGCCATCACATCTTGGCAGTTGATGTGGGGATGCCTCTATCTTTCTGAAGAGATAAGCGCTACTTTGAGTCCTAAAAGGCTCTGGGTAAGGAGAGAAGAGAGGAGGCCACTGAAAGAAAACACAAACACACTGAAACCACTCTCCGAAAGATGCTGCCACGTGGTGGGTCGGCAGGATGGCTCAGAAGAACTGAACTGGATCACTCCATTTGGGTAAGCACCCTACTGCACTTTGGGGGGTCGCTGTAGCTGCGCCCCATTGGTCAAGTATGATAGAGGCTCTTCCAGCTCCGTACCTTGCCTGCACACCTCTGATCATGAGTCAGTCTCAGTGGCATCATTTGCAATGACAGTCTGCCCTTGACATGGCTGTGGTGAGGATTCAATTACACATGAAACATACTTAAAACAGTGTCTTGCACATAGTAGCTGCTCAATGAATAGGCATTATTATTAAAGATAGGAAAAGCATGTGGTAGCTTGCTGATGTGATGTAGGCCTATAAATCCTAGTAGTACTCAGGAGGCTGCAGGTAGATTACAATAAGTTCAAGGTCAGATTGGCCTTCATAGTGAGTTCAAAGCCAGCCTGGGCTACATAGACCATGTCTCAATAAAATAGAGTGGACAACTGACTAGCACCTAGGAAGTGCTGGGAAATACACCAGTATCCTACAAGTATTAAATAACTTCACATATATCAAAATATTAATGTTTCGTCTTTTCTCAGGAAAGGTATAAGAGACAGGTAGGAATAATTCCTGCCAGGCTTTCTTAGTAACTTTTATTTGCATCTGTTCTATATCTGATGCCCAGGCATAGCATCTAGAACTCATGTTCTAGTGTGTGAGAAAGTGAGGCCAGGAGGGACGTGGAACTCAGAAGGAGCTAGAAAAAGACACAAGCCCACGACCCCAACTTCTAGCTTTAACCTAATTGAATGCAACAATCTGATGTCACAGCCTTCCATAGACTTGGTTCAGTGGTTCAGCTTGATACAAGAGATCATGTTTTACACTAAGCAGTTACAGGCTAAAGACTATCCTGAGGTGGGGGATGATGGGCACAGTGCCCAGCAATTCCAGCCAGCCTAGAGAGATTCTCTGAAAAGAGCAGGAATTGTTGAAACACAGCAGATAAAGGACACTGTCTCAGTAAAGTGACAATAGTGCTACTTTATAAACCACCCCAAACTTAGTGCCAAGGCGATTAGGTGTTTTCCTACAACTTAAACAGGCTCAGTTGAAACTATTGTTTTTTGTGTCCTGTGGTATATTTGACTTAGCGCCTAGAGGACTGAGGTCGGCCTAGCCGTGGAGATAAATGCAAAGGTGCTCGCCGGGTGGTCTCCCAGCAGCTAGAAAAGCCGATACTCCATGGCCTTTATGAGGCTACCTGGCTTCCCTGTGACTCTAGATTTCAAGATGGCCACCCCTAGAGAACAACAGAGTGTTTGGTGTTTTTATGAGTGAGCCTTGAAAATCTCAGAATACGACAGAGATGCGAAGGTCAAAGGGAAGGGCTACAGACTGAATGCTTGTGGTCTTCAAACCTACATGCTGAAGACCTGTTTCCCAATGTGGTGGTATTTGGAAGTAGGCATTGAGGTCATAATTAGGCTCAGTTAAGGATGAAGTTCCTATACTAAGACTAGTGCCCACTTAAAATAGCTGCTGGGAATCTCCACTCTGGCCTCACTCCCCCATTCTAAACCCTGCCCTTCTTAGAAAGCCTGCCATTGGTGACTCCTCCCCAGGAACTGCTCAAAGACCAAGTCTACAGGGTATTTAAGGCCCCCACCTTGGCAGCGTCAGTGTGATTTCTCTCCTGCTTCCCCCAAGAATCACCCAAGAGTTGCTTGCTTTTCTCATTAAACCTGGACTTTTAACTTGGCTGATCTGATTTATTGCATCAGTGGAGAGACTTAATATCGGGGTACAGAAACCTTTCAATAGCTATTGTTCTCTCTCTCTCTCTCTCTCTCTCTCTCT
>LOJH01009286.1:36945-49886 GCA_001685095.1 Ellobius talpinus
TTGTACTGTATCCACGGTTCCGACACAGAGAGAGATGGAGGAGGCTGTTCACACTGCATCCACAGTTCTGAAACACAGGTGAATGCTGTGCTCAGCGAGGTGGCTCCATTTTATTCAGCCCAAGACCCTAGCCCATGGAAACAGAAAGGTACACTCGAGATTAGCAGGGAGACCCTCAACAAACCTAATCTAGATAATCCCTCACAGATGTGCCCAGATGCTCATCTCCTAAGTGACTCTTGAGCTGTAGAGTTGACAATACTACCCTTACACCCAGGTGCTGTACCACCGAGCTACACCCTCAACCCAGGGATCTCTATTTAAAGAGACTCTTCTACAAGTCAGACCTTGACACAGTCTCCGGAGATTCGTTAAGAACTTTGAGCTCCTTCTACGCAGAAGTTCTGAATCCATCCTCCTTTGGGTGATAGAGTTCTGACTGCTTGATTATTTTTAACAGCAATATGCCATATATAAACATATTATATATATATATTATAAACACACCCATTTGGTGACAATGTCACAAAACCAATGCACAGGCGGAATGTGGCATTGATGAACACTACGTAGTCTCCCAGTGAGAGTCTGGGTTGTGGCAACTTAAAAGAAGACATCGTAAAAATAACGTTTTGCATGTTAGGAAGTGGTTATCTTTTATTTTATTTTAAAACCATCATTTTTGTATGCGTTCAGTTTAGTTCACCATTCGAAGTAATCATGGACAATATTTTACAGATTTTACAGGCACACCACACCTGCAATCTCAGCACTTGGGAAGGAGAAGTAGGATCTCTGTGAGTGTGAGGCCAGCCTGGTCTACAGAGCAAGTTCTAAGCTAGCCAGAGCTACACAGACAGATCCTGTCCTAAAAACAAAACAAACGCATGAACAAAGAATCATTTGTATTTTCTAGTTCGAGAACTCTCTGCTCTTTTCCTCTATTTTTTTCTATTGGATTGCTAGTCTCTGCAAAACAAGCAAACAAACAAAAAATAAAAAGAAATCTCTTTTGGCAGTTCTGAAGCACTAGAAACCTAAAGCTTTGCAAAATATAGGGCACTAGCCAAGCGCTGCCCCTGAGTTTGTATCCCCCCAGACACACGCCTGATTTCTTTAATGGCAAGGCCCTAGGTCCAACCCCAGCACCACAGTTTATATACATGTATAGATATGCATATGTATAAGTTCTACCTATAAAGCAAATATATTTATAAATACATCTAGCATCCTTTTGTATTTTAGAGAAATTAGCTTTTTGTTTGGGATATGTTATCTCACTGTTTCTGTGAACCTCAATATTATCAATATTATCAAGCATCACCATATTTAAAATATCCGGATATTGGGATGGGGAGATGACTCAGTGGATAAACACTTGTTGTGCAAGATTGAGGACCACAGCTCAGATCCCCAGAACCCCTGTAGAAGAAACTAGGCACATATGGCAGCCAACCCATAACCCAGCACTCAGAAAGTAGGAACAGGATCCCTGGGGCAATCTGGCTAGCTTGACTCTCCTGAATTGGTAAGCTCTGGGTTTGCAAGGTAGCCTGCCCTAATAAATAACATAGACAGCAACTAAGAAAGACAGAGACATCAATCTCTTACTCTTACATGCCCACAAGTACATGTGCATGTGCACCTGTACACACACGTGCCCACATACATGTAAACACACTTACTTGTAAGCACAACACACGCACAAGTGATAGCTGCTGGAGAACAGTCAGTTTTCTTTGAGGGTGCGGCTCCTGGGAATCTGACCACTCTCAGTGAAAGGCCACACATCCGAGAGTACACGGGCAGCACAAATGGACTTACTGACCTTAAGAAAGAAAAGAGGACACGAAGGTGGGTGACTAAGGATGGAGTAGATCTGGGAAGAGTTGGGGGAACAGTGAATACACTCAACATGTCGGATACCATTCCCAAACTAATTTCTGAAAAAGAAATAAAGCATAAAAAAGAACAGACTTGCGCACACTCGCGAGGCTTGGGAAAACAGAAAGAGAAAAAATAAGACCACACACACACACACACACACACACAATCTCAAAGTTGGTTAAAACAGAAAACTTCACTTGACTGATATTTTTTAGGGAGATGGGCTTTTCAGAAACAAGAAAGAAGGAAGAGGGTCTTTGTTGGAGCACCAAGTGCATGCCTTCGACCCACACATTCCTACTTATAATCTTTACTCCTTCATCCCGCGTCCCAGTTCTCCTTCATCCCACATCCCAGTTCTCCATCCCCCATCCCAGTTCTTCCTTCATCCCACATCCCAGATCCTCCTTCATCCCACATCCCAGATCCTCCTTCATCCCACATCCCAGATCCTCCTTCATCCCACATCCCAGTTCCCCTTCATCCCACATCCCAGTTCTCCTTCATCCCGCATCCCAGTTCCTCCTTCATCCCACATCCCAGATCCTCCTTCATCCCACATCGCAGATCCTCCTTCATCCCACATCCCAGTTCTCCTTCATCCCACATCCCAGTTCTCCTTCATCAAACATTCCATTTCTGTTGCATAGCTACAGAGCTTGAAGTGCTGATGGGTTGGAAATCTGAACCAGGATCATGTAGCTAGGGAGAGATTCACCTAAGGTTCCAATTAGAGCTGCTAGAACCGAGGCCCCTGCTAACCTTACAGCTCCAGCTGTGCCCCCACCATCTATGTTTTTAAGAGTAGACTGTTCTGTCCTTGAAGACCCATTATAGTTGAGTAGCAAGAAGAGCCATAATTTGGATGATGCTGAAGACTGTTGTTTGGAATACCCCTAGAGTCATTTGCCCCGGTCCTAAAGTGTTTCATAAGTCTGGAACTGTCACACGAATCAGGAAGAAGAGCCCAGCTGGCTGCCATTGGCTGCCAGCCATGTAGACAGCCCCCAGTCATTTGTCAATGTTCCCCAGGGTGCCTGCTTCATGTTAAGATCCTGGCAGAGTGCCTCACCCATTCTGGCCACAGCAAGGCTGACTAAATCCTGTTGATGTGTCTACTGATTCCCTGGGCTCTGCAGGCTAGAGGGGCTCAGAAACAGGACAAAGACACACCCAAAAGTCTTGGGTTTAGAGGCTGGAGACTCCTCTGGTTTTCTTTGACAAGGGTAAACACTTCGTTATCAAGTTTTCAACATACAGTACAGAGTGGTCTCATGAGCCTGAGCAGGATGTCAGAATTGGGGTGGCCATAAGTCATTCCTAATTCAGTTGTTTTTCCCTCTGTCCACTAAGGAGCCCTGAGATGCAGAGGGAACTTCTACTGTTACTTCTACTGTTATTGTGTCTGCTGAAGGTGAAGGTCTTGCTTTCACCCCCCCAAGACCATTTTAGCTGCCATGATGAAGTTCCATGAGCAAGGTCGTTTATAAACAGTAACCAATTTCCTATGACTCCGGAGGCTAAGGGGTCCAGGATCAAGGCGGAGTCCAATGAAGATGCTTTGACTCACCGCCCTTTCCTGCTGTATCCTTACATAATAGGAGGAGGAAGGGGTCTCTCCCAAGCCTGAGGCCACTTTTAGAAGAGCACAGATTGCATCCATGAGGGCCTCATAGTCTCTCAAACAACCCATCTTTAAAAACCCATCTGGGGCTGGTAAAATTTCAGCACATGAATTCCTGAGAACCCCAAAGCTCCAGAGCACAGAACAGCTTCAATTCAAACAGCTTAGTCTGGCTTCTGTGACTTCTATAGATTTACTCGGGAAGAGATACTAGCTCAGAGCAATCTGATGAGCAGTTCATTTCCTTGAGGCTCATAAAGGTGTTGTGGTCAGGTCCTGGGGACAGTCAGGCATAGGAGCAGGAACAGTAAGCTGACTTTGCCGTGGAAGCTCTCTCCACTTCCTGGACTCCATCACTATAGTCTTCTTGTCTTCCCTGTCCCTAGTCCTTACGCTTAGAGACTGTACAGAGAGCTCTTTCTCAAACCTTCAGCTCGGAAATCAACTCATCCTGTTTCTCAAAAACCCCTCTGGGAAGCCAAGCCCTCAGTACGGGGTGTTCTGACCAATCCTTGGTCTGCCATGACCTCAGTAACCTGCTTGGTACAAATTACTTGAGCCCTATTAGAAGGTGAGGCAGAGGGAGAAAATGTGTATTCTGCATGCACTTGATGAAAAGAGTTGTTTTTGAGTCAGGTCTTGCTGTAGAACCCAGGCTGGCCTCAAACTCTGAATCCCCCTGACTCGACTTCTCAGATGTGGACTTACAAGTGTGTGCCACAATGCCTGGCTTGTCCTCCCATTGTGTTGAGCCAGTGAAAATACTAGGGATATTTCTACAATGAAAACAAAAAGCCAAAACCAATACAAAATGACAACCAAACTTGCCTCTCCCCAAGGCCATGTGAGCCAGTTTGTTGCTCTCATTCCCACAGGCTCCCTCACACGCAGGGAGACACAGGGTAAGCATGGACCCAGAAACAGGGTAACCTGAAACAGCTGCCCTTGTCACATGGTCATGAACAGCAGTAATGGCCTATATTTATGTAAATTTTTGATAGTTTGTTCATTGTACATTTAATATTTTTAAAATCAAAATACTACATGAAACTATTGGGATTTCCTGCTATTCTTGGCATATCCTTAAATTTTGTACCTGATTTGTGGACCTCTCCTCCCTAAAACATGAAAATATATAGCCATCCGGTCTTTCATCTCTTATGTGTTCTCTAGCTGAATTGATTGCTAATGTCCAAGGATGTAATCAATGTGTATATGCAATAGAGTATCCATAACCACCCCCCCAGGACAGTTCAAGAATCTCCCAGATAGTTGACTACTTGGAGGTTCTGTGTGGAAGCTCTCAGTCCTTTCCTGAACCTTCACACTGCACACCTCTTCATCCTCTGCAGTGAGCAGGTAAGGAGGACTGGGAGCCTGGCTCAGCTGCCCTGGCTCAGCTGGTAGAGTGCTCACCTAGCAAGCACAAGTCCCGGGTTCCACCCCCAGCACTGCACAACCTGGGCAATGGCAGTACACAGCTGTAATCCCAGCCATCTTGGGGTGGAGGCAGGATGGAAGATATTCAAAGTCATGCTCAACTACCTAAGGAATTCCAGGCCAGCCTGGGATACTGAGACCCTGTCTCAAACAAACAAAAACCAAAAGTAAATGAGAAAGCCTGAATTCACATTGTTAAAAAACAAAAAAACAAAAACAAAATATAACTCATTCCTATATCCAAAACGAGCTCCAAATAAGAATTTCTTTCTCTGGGCAGTGGTGATGGCACCCACCTTTAATCCCAGCACTTGGGAGGCACAGACAGGCTGACCTCAGTGAATTTGAGGCCAACCTGGCCTACAAAGCAAGTTCCAGGACAGCCAGGACTGTTACACAGAGAAACCCTGTCTCATAAAACAAAAACAAAACAAAACAAACAAAAGAATTTATTTCTCAAATTATAATCTCTTTTGGTAAGAGTTGAGTTTTTATGGGTATGAAATGAGAACAGGGCAAGACTCTGTTACCTTGAGGGCTGAGTCGGCTACGACAATTCCAGGAAACCCTGTGAAGGGTTTCCTATATGCCCACACGTGATTTGGTGTTCCAGTAACATTCATGTCCTTAAAACCTCTTTGGTCTTTGCAATTCGGTCTAAACAAATTCCTTGTCTAAACATGATTTTGTGGCTTGCCTAGCGCGGATTTCTCAGGCACCTGTGCCTTCAGATCTTCTGATTTTGAAGTGCACAACACCGACTGGGAAATGGAACGACCAGAAAGATGGACTGCAGCCACATTGTGCAACTTTGGCTTCCTCCTGTCACCGCATTGCGGGCGCAGAAGCACCAGGTTGGAAGGCGACTGCAGAAACACTCCGCCCTAGTCTCTTCCTTTGGAGTAGGAATATCCCTCTGTGTATCCCTGCCTCCTCAGCGGTGTGTTTAGCAACATTGGGAGTCAGTTGTTTACCGGAATTATCTCATGGCCCTGCTGGGGCCCTGCTGGTCACTCTGCGGCTGGCAGTCCCCTCCCTCAGCCTTGTGGGATCTTCTCCAAGATCCAGAGAACTGTCAGCACGAAGCAGACTAACATCCCGGCTCCTAACTCATTGCTAATACTTCTGTTCCAGCAACCCTCGCTATGTTTGTTTGTGTACATGCCCCGGGTCTTGTTCACATCTCTAAATCTGGACTGTCCCTCATGAATTCTCCTTTGTTTCTCATGAAGAGTGGAGGGGCCATGCCTCTAGGGAGACTTTTGGGCTGTTCACATCTGCTCTTGGCTAACTTTTTTTCTTTTTTTAAGAATTATGTGTGCCTGTGTGCATGTGTTATGTGTGGGTGTGTGCATGCGTGTGGGGGGGGAGTGTGAATGTGTGCATGCATGTGCATGGGTGTGTGCTCAAGTGTCTGCCACGTGTATGCAGGTGCTCTGAGAGGCCAGGAGAAGACCCTGAATCAGCTAGAGCTGGAGTCAGAGGCAGTTGTCATCTGCCCAGCATGGGCACTGGGAACCGCATGAAGGTGAAGATACTCACAAAAGCAGCGAGGGCCTGTAACTATTGAGCCATCTCTCCAGACCCAGGCACTGTTTTGTTTGTCTGTTTGTTTTTAGATGCATCCCACACTCAGGAGGCTGAAAGGGAGAACTGTTGCTAGTTCAAGGCCAGTATGGGCCATAGAGTGAATCCCAGGCCAGTTGGACACCAGAATGGCACCCCGACTCTAAACACAAACAAGCAGAACAAAATCATTTTTGTCTATAGTATTTAAAAAAACATGTCTATGAGATTAGATATCTTGGAGTTACTTGATAGTTGAAAATTAGAATTCTCAAAATATACTATTGCTCAGATGTCCCCTCTAATGGAAAACTAGGTGGGCAAAGTGGAAGGTATAATGGCAACTTAGCCACATTTTTAGCTTAGTCAATATTCTTAGCGTATGTTCCAAGTTCTAGGCACTGTGACACCTACTACAAACACAAAGATAAGCCTGTCAGTCCAGACTTTGAAGCATTCCATCCTTTCCTTGGCCCTAAAAGGACAACAAAATCTTCCCTTTCCTCTGGCCTGCTTTTCCACCTTTAGCTGACCCGGAAAAGAAGGCAGGAAACTCATCACCGCACCATCAGTGAGAATGGGTAGAGCCACACTTCGCAGTTATAGACAGGAGCCTATACATCCCTGGGTTTTCAAAACAAGGGTGCGGAGTATCTGAGCTCTGAACTCCGGTCCCCATGCTTGCTCAGCGAGCTCCTTAGCAGCTGAGCCATCTCCACAGACCGTACTTAGCACTCTCTGAGCCTGCCTTCTGATACGAATGCCTGTTGGTCTTGTCTCTGAAAGTCCTCTTGCACTCAGTGCAGCAGTGGAGTCTACTAACAAAACCTCAGAAATAACATCAATAGAGCCTCACAGCCAAGCCTCATATCTAAGCTGTGGTTTGTATTTCCCAGTTTCCTTTGGTAGTCATAATTTCATTCGGTCTGCCCAACACTCTAGGGTCTTCCTCTGTTCTCCTTCCTGTTCTTCCAAATGAAATAATCATTAAATTTGTTATGTTGTTTTTACTTTAGCCAGAACATTATGTCTATTTTAGGAAGAGAATTCTGATGTACAAAAGAATCACAAGATCGCTAATAGATTTTTCAGTCCCACAGTGTTAGAGATTGTTTCCTATTTTCCTTGGATTCTAGTACATTTAAAACATAATAGTGGGGCTGGGAGATGGTTCAGAGGCTGAGAGCTCTTGCTGTTTGTTCTTCCAGAGGACCTGAGTTTGGTTCCCAGCCCCCACATCAGGAGGCCCACAGCCACCTGCAACTCAGGTTCCAGGAAATCGTGCACCATTATCTGGCCTTTGTGGGCACCGGTACTCACATGTACATACCCACGTACATATATAAACATAATTTAAATGTTTATATCAATGAAATGAAAAGAAAATAAAAAGACTTAATCAGTGTTGAATAAAAGGGCTCATAAAGCCGGGGTTTATTAAGTTTCAGTGTAACATCTCACTTAGCAGACAGTGTGTGAACAAAAGCATCATCTTCAGTGGAACTTCTGACCCTTCCACTCCCTAGGACAGACATGTTTCCTCGCTTCCTCTCCATCACATTCCAGTGGGCTAGCTTGCTGGCCCATGGGGTAGTCACTTGATACCATCTGTGGCAGTATCATTCAGTGTCAGGGATGAAGATCCCAGTTCTGCCTGGCCCCTTCGGCTGCTGTGTTAATATTATTCACACTCAGCAGCACCCTGAAAGGGGGTTGCCATGGTGCCTGATTTACAGATGAAAACTGCAAAGGCGATTTGGACCAGTTAATAAATGCCCTCGAGACTTGACAGTCCATAAACAGCAGGTCTTGGATTTGAATTTGCACTCCAGGGCCTGCGTTCTTTCCATTGATTCCACAGAAATCTTTATGCTATGTCCCCAGAGGACAAAATAAGCCGTGAGCATAAGAAACGAGTGGGAAGTTCCTCTGTGTAATCATTTGCTCTGATGTAGTCAGGAAGCAAAGGCTTGGGTTCATTTTCTGCCCACTCGATGGGGTTCATAAGCAGTTTAGAAGGTGACTTCATTTGATCTACTCTGTGGTACCAAGTGGAGACAGGACCTAGAAGGCTAGTTCCTCGAGTGGCATAGTGCCCGCCGATGGGCACCAGTGATACACGGACTCCCACACCGTCCTCAAGAGAAGCATGATGATGTTATTTGCATGTGAACCTGTATTTCTTAGTCACACCATGACCCTTCTCCCAAGCTGCTTCAACACCATTAACTGGACCAATATGTTGGCTTGTAAGGGTCAACTTCCTGAGGATATATTTGGGTTGTTCTTGGCTAGGGAAGTAAATGATTCTAAGGGTGTTGTTGCTGCTACTTCCCAAACTGAAATTCCTGGGCACATACTGGGTTTGCTGAATCCTGGGCAGTTTACTTTCAGCTCTTAGGAGCAACAAAGACAGGAAGCAGCTGAGATCCTTGCTGCCATCCCAGCTCACGTGCTGATTCGGGTGTTTTGCTTAGAGTTTTAGACATCAGCAGTTCACTGGTAGAACCCAGATGAAGGCACCTAAACGGGCTTGGTAGTGGCACGTAACTGTTCCAAGCTGTTGCTTCTGTGACCATGGTGATTGAAGGCAGAACAGACAAGGAAGTGCAGGCACTGAGACATGTACACTGTGCACTTCCACACCCATCAGCCGAGAGGCCCAACAGCCACACACCAGGATGAAAGGGCAGTTGCTAACCTCAGCAGTAACTCACACTGAGGAAAAAACATTTGTCTTGGCAAAGACAGCAAAACCCAAGCTGAGTAAGGAAATATCAGGAGACTCAAGCTCTCATCTGAGTTCTTTCTTCACCCTACCGTGCAGCTGGTAGCCCTGTTTTCCTAGGTTTTGCGCTTCTGGTTCCGTTTCCTTTGCTCTGAGAATTGAGCCTGGAGCCTCATGAATGCTAGCCAAGGGCTCTACCACTTAGATATATCCCTAGCCCTGGGTTTACTTTGATTTTTGAGACACTGTCTTGCTAAATGCCATGAATTTGGGTTTGAACTAACTTTGTAGCACAGGCTGGAATTGAACTTATGACCCTCCTGCCTCAGCCTCCTGAATAATATAACTTTCTATACAGAATACAGGAAACAGGATAACACGAAAAAATGTATTAAATCTGGGCTCAAAAGGCTTGAGAAGTGATTTAATGTCCTCCAACTGACTGACTGCAACTTTTTGCTATTTATCAAGCAAACACAATGCCGTTTATTTTCCAGAAGATAAAAGGACTGTAACAGACAGCAAAGTAGCCAAAATGCCTGTGCTTGTAGACTTTGCTATTCATTCATTTGGTTATTTTTGTTCTGTTTTTGAGACAGAATCTCATGCTAGGTTGACCTGGAACTCACTGCATAGCCAGGCAGGCCTCAAACTTGACCAAAGCGCCTTCCCTCAGTCTCCCGGGTTCAGGATTATAGATGTGTCCAGACCTCCCAGAATTTATACCATCAATAACCGAATAGGCCAGTACACAGAAATAGACACAATGCCAAGGAGTAGATGGTCCATAAAGTCCTGTTATATAACAGGGGAGAAGAGGGAGAGTGAGCCCTGATGCTTTAGCTGAGTGACAGAGGCTGATAATATTCACTTCAGAGAGTTATGTCTAGACAGTTCAAAGGTAATAGAGTACAGTTTAGCCCGTTACCCACTAAAGAGATAGAACACCGCAGTGCTGTTCGGATATGTGTTACCAAATTATAAGAAAGAATGGGTAGAATAGGAAAAGGAGAAGATGGGATGGAGAGAAAAGGAAAACTTAAAAAGTAAAGAAAAGTTGCCTTCCTGAAAGATAAGCTTGGAGATCCCGGGTCATGCCCACAGCTGCATGCTAAGACTACACAACTTGCTGCCATTCCATGTTTTTATGCTTTCGTTCAGGGCTATGCCTTCTGTTTTTCTGTTGATGAGTTCATTTCTGCAGGGGAGGTTGACTTTTCTAGTCAGACTGTAAAGAACATAAACACTTTGTAGGAGCAGTGATATCCGAGGGCAGAGTCTGTGGATCACTTCTGTTCCACAACTTTTGGGCTCCAGCACTGGGATAGGGACTTGAGGTACAAGAGCATATTTGTTTTGGACAGACCTGTCCACCAAGTGGTAGGACCTTCGTGTCCAGGAAGCAAGCCGAGTAGCAGCCAGACAGGCGCAATCCCTCTGCCCAGAGCACGACAAAGGAGGCCACTGTGCGGCCACATCCTGCCCCAGAAAACACCTGCCTGTGCAGTGCTCTGACTGAGCTCTGGCCCAGCTCTTTCAAGAGAAAACCATCTGACTGAGGTTCAGTGTCCCTCCTGAAACGCGAAGGTGGTTTTCTGATTGCAAATCGCTGGACTTCTTTCTAAGGGGTCTCTATCAGAGCAAAGATTTACCACAGGCTGTAAAATCTGTGACCTAAGGGTATAGATCGCCGCTTGCTGGGGTTAATGGCATGATGGGGAATTAGCCAATAAGAAAAGAATTTTAAATAGTTCTGGCCTGGTTAATAGCTCTTTCCAGTACAAATTTAACATTCTGTTGTTTTATATATCTTGTTCCTAAAACTTCTCCCCCCCATTTTATATTTGCTATTGTGTGTGTGTGTGTGTGTGTGTGTGTATGGATGTCTGCATGCACATATGTAGAAAACAGAGGACAACTGTGAGGAATTAGCTCTCCTCTTCAGCCTTGCTTTTGAGGCAGGACCTCTTGTTTTTTTCACGGGGGTTCTGGGGACTGAATTCAAGTCATCAAGCCCACATGACAAACATTCTCATTCAGTGGACCGCCTCAGTGCCTCCCACCCCAAACCTCTTATGGAATGTTCATTGAATCCCATAATACTCAGCCTGCAGGATGTTCCCCGATGGCCAGTGGTCCTCATTCCTGCCCTTGTGTCCATGCCTCACGTGGTCTCTTCGTGCTGAATTAGGACTGACGTGTGTGACCATAGGACACAGCAGAGATGGCAGAGATCTCTGGTTTCTGAGGTCAGGTCAGAAAAGGTATTGTAGCTTCTGACTGAGTTCCTCAGGTTGCTCGCCCTCAAGGGTGTAGACCGCCAGGCCACAGTGACACTCAGCAGCTCCACAGAAGGTCTCACTATGACATCTGTCCTACACAGGTATGTAATGGAGCAGCCTAGGAAGCCATTCCTCAAACAATGACCAGCACATGACAACCTGGTGGAGCTCTGGACTCCCACTCAGAGAGGTCTCCTCTGAATTTTCAGCCCATAGTCATTGTGGAAGATGGTGGTGACCTAATGTACTAAATCTGGTAGTCATTTGTGATCCAGCAAGAGAGAAGTAATTGCAAAACCTCTTCTGAGATGCCAGGATCTGGCAGGAGAGCTAAAAGTCCCCTGAACCCAAGGGTTTTGACTCTCTTGAGACAGAGTTTATACAATGGACATGAGATCATTTTGCTCAAGGCCATAACAAGAATTTTTGGAGAATTACTTCCTATAATTAACATTGGCTTTTTGAGGTGCAGTTTTGCCTTTATGAAATTCAAGAACATTTTCAGGAAGGTTGCCTTTAGTGCGGCCTCACTCACAGCTGTCCTTACGGTCTATTGGTGGTGTAGTGGATTTAAACACAAGCCTCTGTCGAATGGCTGCCAGAGAGTGTTCTTATCTCCACAGCGCTATTGGCCTGCAGTGCCCAGGGCCCTAGAGGATTCGTGTCTCCAAAAGAAGCCAGCAAACATATATTCATGCTGCCAGCTAGAAGGTGAGCCAACAAGCTTGGAAATGGTACAAGTTGAGAGAATCTGGTAGTCCACCCGCTGCTGTCTGCCTCAGTATCCAGGTCAAGACCTAAGCTACAGGAAAAGGGCAAGGCCCTGGGAACTGTGACTATAACCTGATTCCTGGGATGCAGGAACACCATCAAATTCCAGCTCTCCAAACAGCATGCGAGGGATGTCAAACCTCTTAGATGCATTGTGCATCTGAACTTTGGAATTCTTTTTTAGGGGGAATGTAGAGCCCGGCGCCCCTGTAGACCCTCAACAGTAGCCACAGGCAGGAGTTTTCTCAGGCTTCCTCTGTCACGGCTGTGCAATCGCTTCATCTCCTCCTGGCCGGCTCTTCCCAAAGGAGACCAAGTGATTCACCAGTAAGTTCACTCAAGGGCTTGAAAGCAACCAGGAGACAGGATTCCTCTTCTTAAGGAAATCAGTGAGGTAAATCTGACACTTGTCTGGAGTGGCAAGCTTAACAATTGCTAGGCCGTTTGCTCACCAGTCCCTGCAGGGATGCTCATTGGCCATTATTAGCTCACAGCTATTTAGCCATCCTGTCATATGGCTTCATCTTTGCCTTCCTCTCTCTCCTCTTCCTTTGAGACAGGGTTTCACTATGAGGTCCTGGCTGGCCTGGAACTAGATAGATAGATAGATAGATAGATAGATAGATAGATAGATAGATAGATA